>JAXIVJ010006047.1:0-69718 GCA_036785665.1 Chirona hameri | reverse complement strand
AATCCCGGTCAGTTCTTCCAGCGAGTGCCGAATGACAGGACCCGAGGTCACGACCTAAGTCAGCAAGCCCAGAGTACGACTGATTACTCGACAACGTTTCCCCCCAAGCAGGAATGTCAGTAATTGGAATTCGCTTCCTCAACTCCTCATTGATTCTGAAAATGTTAACCAGTTAAAAACAGGTTCGATGAATGTCAAACAAACAGCTCACGGCACTCAACAACTCGTAGTCCAGTGGTACAGTGTATACTATCCAATGAATATGGCGTAATCTCTAAATATGATAAGAGCAGGACCGACAGGGCTCATGAGCCCCCGACACCTGATAATGGAGTACATCACATACATCCACCCCGTGAGCGAGATCGATCCATTGACTCGCTAATGGTGGTCAGTACCGGTACGGTTAATCGATTATAATACTCCAACCCTGCTAGCTGGTGGTCAGTACCATCAGTCCGACTTACTCCTCCATGTTCACGCTCTCCAGCTGCTCCGGCAGTGTGTTCAGTACCATCAGTCCGACTTACCCCTCCATGTTCACGCTCTCCAGCTGCTCCAGCAGTGTGTTCTGTACCATCAGCCCGACTTACTCCTCCATGTTCGCGCTCTCCAGCTGCTCCGGCAGTGTGTTCTGACGCGTATGACCTGCGCTCTCCAGCTGCTCCGGCAGTGTGTTCTGACGCGTCTGACCTGCCGCCCCAGCTGCTCCGGGCAGTGTGTTCTGACGCGTATGACCTGCGCTCTCCAGCTGCTCCGGCAGTGTGTTCTGACGCGTCTGACCGCTCTCCAGCTGCTCCGGCAGTGTGTTCTGACGCGTCTGACCTGCCGCCCCAGCTGCTCCGGCAGTGTGTTCTGACGCGTATGACCTGCGCTCTCCAGCTGCTCCGGCAGTGTGTTCTGACGCGTCTGACCGCTCTCCAGCTGCTCCGGCAGTGTGTTCTGACGCGTCTGACCTGCCGCCCCAGCTGCTCCGGCAGTGTGTTCTGACGCGTATGACCTGCGCTCTCCAGCTGCTCCGGCAGTGTGTTCTGACGCGTCTGACCTGCCGCCCCAGCTGCTCCGGCAGTGTGTTCTGACGCGTCTGACCCTGCCGCCCCAGCTGCTCCGGCAGTGTGTTCTGACGCGTCTGACCTGCGCTCTCCAGCTGCTCCGGCAGTGTGTTCTGACGCGTCTGACCGCTCTCCAGCTGCTCCGGCAGTGTGTTCTGACGCGTCTGACCTGCCGCCCCAGCTGCTCCGGCAGTGTGTTCTGACGCGTATGACCTGCGCTCTCCAGCTGCTCCGGCAGTGTGTTCTGACGCGTCTGACCTGCCGCCCCAGGACTGTCCTCCACTGGCCTACATCCTGGACCGACTGGTGGCCGCCGAGCCGGGCGGGGACAAGGAGTGTGCCAGCTGCTGCCGTCTGCTGGTGGCCGCCATCGCCGCCTGCAACCACTCTCCAGACGCGCAGACGATGCTCGTTGCAGAGGTGGGTCGCGCGGCTGGGCTGTCTCTAGGGTTGCTCGGCGGTGCTGTCGCCCGCACGCGCTGTTGGAGGGATGACGAGGGTTATGCTACACGGTCCTTAGATCCTCCAGCCGGGACGCCAGTCCACCAACTTTACCGGTTGGCGATGGCTGGAGCATGAGTCATTGCCGTGTGATAGCAGTATACCTGAGCGGCAGCCACAGTTGTGCCCCGCCCCGTCCTCGGCCGTCTCTCTCTGTGTGTTGACTCAATATTCGGCCGACGGACACCAGTGGGCGCCATGTGGGGCCAACACTCGCTATCTCTCGGACAAATTATACCACATCTATCATTGCTTTCGCGAAGTTTTGTGATCTTGCCGTGTGTGTCTCGCCGTCCTGACCGTGCGCTAGCTACGGTTTGATGGCTCCTGCCTGCGGCGGTACAGCGGGCGGCCGACTATTGAAGGGTGGGGATCTGGAGCACCGGCTGAAATAGATTCTGTGATGCTTAGTGAGGTGTTTGAATGTGTAGTGATTGCACTGTTGGTTGAGTTTACATTGGCTGATAGGCCTGACATGTGGGTTGAGTTGTTCCAGGCTGTGTTGAGTGGGTGGCCAGCTATCGGTCAGGCCTGACATGTGGGTTGAGTTGTAGAGTTGTACCAGGCTGTGTTGAGTGGGTGGGCAGCTATCGGTCAGGCCTGACATGTGGGTTGAGTTGTACCAGGCTGTGTTGAGTGGGTGGCCAGCTATCAGTCAGGCCTGACATGTGGGTTGAGTTGTACCAGGCTGTGTTGAGTGGGTGGGCAGATATCGGTCAGGCCTGACATGTGGGTTGAGTTGTACCAGGCTGTGTTGAGTGGGTGGCAGCTATCGGTCAGGCCTGACATGTGGGTTGAGTTGTACCAGGCTGTGTTGAGTGGGTGAGCAGCTATCGGTCAGGCCTGACATGTGGGTTGAGTTGTACCAGGCTGTGTTGAGTGGGTGAGCAGTTATCGCTGACCAGTGTGGCTCTAAGCCGTGGCCTGCTAAAGAGTGAACTCTAGCCTGTCTGAAGCGGGCTGTCGGTACTGTCAGCTGAGTGGGCCATGTTTACGGGCCGGAGTCTGTGCCGATTGCCGGTACTGTAATGACGTGTCCTGCATATAATATGCCATCCCTGCTCTTCGCTGACACTATGCGTTTGATGGGCTGCCTGGTGTCCTGTGTGTGACGGCCATGATCGTGCTGACACCGTTTGTGTGTTTCGTGTGCTGCCTTTACAGGTTCGCCAGGCGCTGCTGCGCGCTCTCCAGCTGCCGGAGAACAGCGAGAAGCACGGACGGATTCAGGCGCTGGCCGGCCTCGTCTTCACCATGATCGACAGCTGCCCCAGCTCCGGGCCGCAGCGCTGCCGGCCGCCGTCAGGTCCAGCAATCTGGGGTGAGTTACTGTCCAGCTCCCACAGCTGTCCACGCTCCGGGCCGCAGCCGCTGCCGGCCGCCGTCAGGTCCAGCAATCTGGGGTGAGTTACTGTCCAGCTCCCCACAGCTGTCTCAGCTCCCAACAGCTGTCCCAGCTCCACAGCTGTCCAGCTCTCCACAGCTGTCCTAGCCCCACAGCTGTCCCAGCTCCACAGCAGTCTGGCGTTACACGGTCCTTAGATCCTCCAGCCGGGACGCGAGTCCACCAACTTTACCGGTTGGCGATGGCTGGAGCATGAGTCATTGCCGTGTGATAGCAGTATACCTGAGCGGCAGCCACAGTTGTGCCCCGCCCCGTCCTCGGCCGTCTCTCTCTGTGTGTTGACTCAATATTCGGCCGACGGACACCAGTGGGCGCCATGTGGGGCCAACACTCGCTGTCTCTCGGACAAATTCTACCAGCAACATCTATCATTGCTTCCGCGAAGTTCTGTGGTCTTACTGTAACTTTCTTGGGCTGCATGCGTTGACAGCTATTTCTTGTGGTGTCAGTAGCATGGCGTCATTGACTTGTGATCGATATGCTATCATTCCTGGACCGACTGACTGACTGACTGACTGACTGACTGACTGACTGACTGACTGACTGACTGACTGACTGACTGACTGACTGACTGACTGACTGACTGACTGACTGACTGACTGACTGACTGACTGACTGACTGACTGACTGAGACTGACTGAGACTGACTGAGACTGTCTGAGACTGACTGAGACTGACTGAGACTGACTGAGACTGACTGAGACTGACTGAGACTGACTGAGACTGACTGAGACTGACTGAGACTGACTGAGACTGACTGAGACTGACTGAGACTGACTGAGACTGACTGAGACTGACTGAGACTGACTGAGACTGACTGAGACTGACTGAGACTGACTGAGACTGACTGAGACTGACTGAGACTGACTGAGACTGACTGAGACTGACTGAGACTGACTGTGACTGACTGTGACTGACTGACTGTGACTGACTGACTGACTGTGACTGACTGACTGTGACTGACTGACTGTGACTGACTGACTGTGACTGACTGACTGTGACTGACTGACTGTGACTGACTGACTGTGACTGACTGACTGTGACTGACTGACTGTGACTGACTGACTGTGACTGACTGACTGTGACTGACTGACTGTGACTGACTGACTGTGACTGACTGACTGACTGACTGACTGTGACTGACTGACTGTGACTGACTGACTGTGACTGACTGACTGTGACTGACTGACTGTGACTGACTGACTGTGACTGACTGACTGTGACTGACTGACTGTGACTGACTGACTGACTGTGACTGACTGACTGTGACTGACTGACTGTGACTGACTGACTGACTGTGACTGACTGACTGTGACTGACTGACTGTGACTGACTGACTGTGACTGACTGACTGTGACTGACTGACTGTGACTGACTGACTGTGACTGACTGACTGTGACTGACTGACTGTGACTGACTGACTGTGACTGACTGACTGTGACTGACTGACTGTGACTGACTGACTGTGACTGACTGACTGTGACTGACTGACTGTGACTGACTGACTGACAGTGACTGACTGTGACTGACTGTGACTGACTGTGACTGACTGTGACTGACTGTGACTGAGACTGACTGTGACTGAGACTGACTGAGACTGACTGACTGAGACTGACTGAGACTGACTGAGACTGACTGAGACTGACTGACTGAGACTGACTGAGACTGACTGACTGACTGACTGACTGACTGAGACTGACTGAGACTGACTGAGACTGACTGAGACTGACTGAGACTGACTGAGACTGACTGAGACTGACTGAGACTGACTGAGACTGACTGAGACTGACTGAGACTGACTGAGACTGACTGAGACTGACTGAGACTGACTGAGACTGACTGAGACTGACTGACTGAGACTGACTGACTGAGACTGACTGACTGAGACTGACTGACTGAGACTGACTGACTGAGACTGACTGACTGAGACTGACTGACTGAGACTGACTGACTGAGACTGACTGACTGAGACTGACTGACTGAGACTGACTGACTGAGATTGACTGACTGAGACTGACTGACTGAGACTGACTGACTGAGATTGACTGACTGATACTGACTGACTGAGACTGACTGACTGAGACTGACTGACTGAGACTGACTGACTGAGACTGACTGACTGAGACTGACTGACTGAGACTGACTGACTGAGACTGACTGACTGAGACTGACTGACTGAGACTGACTGACTGAGACTGACTGACTGAGACTGACTGACTGAGACTGACTGACTGACTGAGTGACTGTTATTGACTCCTCCAGCTCCAGGTCAGGTCGGGCAACTTGGGGTGAGTCACCGTCAGTGTTTGATTTTTTATTTCATGACCTGGTCCCGGAGAGTAAAAATCCATAGGTGGAGAGTAAAATTAAAAATTGTCAGTCAAGTTAAGATTTTCATTTGTTTTAATTATTTAACTTGGAAAGTAAACAATCCTGATTAGTAATAGATATTGAATTCTTGTGAGGAGAATTGAATTATATTTAACTACAATGTCAGTAAGATCAGGCGAAAAGAGAGCAAATTTCCTGAACAAATATGGAGAGAGCAAAATTCTTTGGACCCAAAAAGTCAAGAAAATGGCCCAAATTCCAAGGCTGGTCACCGTCCAGCTACTGTCCGGTTCCACAGCTGCTGTCCCAGCTCCGTCCTCCAGTCTCTCGGGAACGATGCCCGACCTGGGAAACGGATCTTCCCGTTGCCAGAGAGCGACTGCTGCAGACACTGGCTCTGGAGGATGCGATGGATACAGAGTAAAG
The DNA here is from genome assembly GCA_036785665.1 of Chirona hameri. Taxonomy (NCBI): domain Eukaryota; kingdom Metazoa; phylum Arthropoda; class Thecostraca; order Balanomorpha; family Balanidae; genus Chirona; species Chirona hameri. The sequence goes on along the minus strand of JAXIVJ010006047.1, from coordinate 64,003 downwards.
CCGCTGTGCTTGTTGCGAACAGCATGATTGCCATCGCATTCCGCCGGCTCTGTACCGGGCTCGCTCGTGTCCTCGGTTCGTGCGTTTGCCGCATTCCTCCGGCTCTGTACCGGGCTCGCTCGTGTCCTCGGTTCGTGCGTTTGCCGCATTCCGCCGGCTCTGTACCGGGCTCGCTCGTGTCCTCGGTTCGTGCGTTTGCCGCATTCCGCCGGCTCTGTACCGGGCTCGCTCGTGGCCTCGGTTCGTGCGTTTGCCGCATTCCGCCGGCTCTGTACCGGGGCTCGCTCGTGTCCTCGGTTCGTGCGCTTGCACCCTGTTTGACTTGTCTCCATGTTTCTCCCAGGATGAACAACATCGCCAAGATCATGGTGCGGCGCGGCCTGCCGGTCGACCTGTCGCGCATCTCTCACTCGCTGGACCTCTCCTCGCCGCACCTGGCCTCCACCATGAACGCCGTGCTGAAGCCGCTCGAGCTGCTGACGCGCATGGTCAACTCTCCGTCCGGCGCGCCGGCGCAGCGCCGCCTCAAGACCGCCTCGGCCAGTCAAGAGGCCACACAACCCATCACAGAGCGTGAGTATTCAGACAGATCGATTGTTTGCCTTCGTCTCAGCTACCGGAATACCTATAGTATATACACCATAGTGACAAGATGCACTTCGTTATGGGCGCCAAGTGACCATAAGTAGTCGGTGCGCCCCCCCCCCCCCCCAACAATCATCATCATCAACAGGGCAGGGGGCTGTGGAGGGGGAGGGTGACAGGGCTAGCCACGAGGCCCATCACGGAACGTGAGTAACGGGGGACCCTGGGGCTGTAGAAGGGTGCCAGAGCCAGCCATGAGGCCACGCAGCCCATCACGGAACGTGAGTAACGGGGCAGGGGCAATAGACGGGGTGGCATTGCCAAGAGCAATCCGTCAAATATGATCTCAAGGTAATACAACAACAACAACAACAAAAACGGAAATATTGAATGTGAAATTGCAGTTGCCTGTTTGACTAGCATGACGTGAGCCTTCGAGAGACTCCGATCTGACCTGCTGTCTAACCCTAGCTGACCTGCAATCTGACCTCTCCTTCCGCCGGCAGCCACCTCGAACTCTGAGGCGACGCGCGCCCAGGGTGAGTCGATGCTGGAAGACCCGGAGAACACTGAACATGACGTCTCTGTGACCGAGGCCACCTCAGAGACGCACCCTGCCGACAGCGCCGACGCCGACGACCAGGACCAGGACCAGGATGAGGTCCTAGAGGAGATCATGGACCACCTGCTCGAGAGGTGGGATATGTGAGGGTCTGCTCTGGTTCCTGGAGGTCAATGTCAGTGGCTGACCTCCAGGGCTGACAGTGGCTGACCTCCAGGGCTGACAGTGACTGTCTGACAGTGACTGTCTGACAGTGACCGTCTGACAGTGACTGTCTGACAGTGACTGTCTGACAGTGACCGTCTGACAGTGACCGTCTGACAGTGACCGTCTGACAGTGACCGTCTGACAGTGACCGTCTGACAGTGACCGACCTCCAGGGCTGACTGACCGTCTGACAGTGACTGTCTGACAGTGACCGACCTCCAGGGCTGACAGTGACTGTCTGACAGTGACTGTCTGACAGTGACCGACCTCCAGGGCTGACAGTGACTGTCTGACAGTGACCGTCTGACAGTGACCGTCTGACAGTGACCGTCTGACAGTGACCGTCTGACGGTGACCGTCTGACAGTGACCGTCTGACAGTGACCGACCTCCAGGGCTGACAGTGACTGTCTGACAGTGACTGTCTGACAGTGACTGTCTGACAGTGACCGACCTCCAGGGCTGACAGTGACTGTCTGACAGTGACCGTCTGACAGTGACCGTCTGACAGTGACCGGCTGACAGTGACCGTCTGACAGTGACCGTCTGACGGTGACCGTCTGACAGTGACCGACCTCCAGGGCTGACAGTGACTGTCTGACAGTGACCGTCTGACGGTGACCGTCTGACAGTGACCGACCTCCAGGGCTGACAGTGACTGTCTGACAGTGACTGTCTGACAGTGACCGTCTGACAGTGACCGACCTCCAGGGCTGACAGTGACTGTCTGACAGTGACCGTCTGACAGTGACCGTCTGACAGTGACCGTCTGACAGTGACCGTCTGACAGTGACCGTCTGACAGTGACCGTCTGACAGTGACCGTCTGACAGTGACCGTCTGACAGTGACCGTCTGACAGTGACCGTCTGACAGTGACCGTCTGACAGTGACCGTCTGACAGTGACCGTCTGACAGTGACCGACCTCCAGGGCTGGCTGACCGTCTGACAGTGACTGTCTGACAGTGACCGTCTGACAGTGACCGTCTGACAGTGACTGTCTGACAGTGACCGTCTGACAGTAACCGTCTGACGGTGACCGTCTGACGGTGACCGTCTGACGGTGACCGTCTGACAGTGACCGGCTGACGGTCAGGCCGCTTGGACGTTGGGGTGAGGTGGGGTTCACTTGCAGATGACAGTTTTGCCACTATTTGCTGAGAAGTTTGGCAAGATTTTCTGATTTCTGATTGAGAGAGACTTGCGCTGTTGTATATCGTCTGTGGTTGTTCTCGAATACGAGTGGTTTCAATCAGGCCAAATGTCCATTCCCATTGATTGATCCTTCTTCTGACCGACCACCCCTTTCCCACCCCGTATCCTTCCCACGTGCCGGAGTCCGGTCTCCTTGAATCCTTCTGACCGCGTATCCTTCCCACGTGCTGCTGCACTATCCGGTCTCCTTTAATCCTTCTGACCGCGTATCCTTCCCACGTGCTGCTGCACTGTCCGGTCTCCTGTAATCCTTCTGACCGCGTATCCTTCCCACGTGCTGCTGCACTGTCCGGTCTCCTGTAATCCTTCTGACCGCGTATCCTTCCCACGTGCTGCTGCACTGTCCGGTCTCCTGTAATCCTTCTGACCGCGTATCCTTCCCACGTGCTGCTGCACTGTCCGGTCTCCTGTAATCCTTCTGACCGCGTATCCTTCCCACGTGCTGCTGCACTGTCCGGTCTCCTGTAATCCTTCTGACCGCGTATCCTTCCCACGTGCTGCTGCACTATCCGGTCTCCTGTAATCCTTCTGACCGCGTATCCTTCCCACGTGCTGCTGCACTGTCCGGTCTCCTGTAATCCTTCTGACCGCGTATCCTTCCCACGTGCTGCTGCACTGTCCGGTCTCCTGTAATCCTTCTGACCGCGTATCCTTCCCACGTGCTGCTGCACTGTCCGGTCTCCTGTAATCCTTCTGACCGCCTATCCTTGTCACGTGTCGTTGTCCAGTCCCGAGGTGGCGCTACAGATTCCGTTCCGCGCTCGATCTGACGTTCAGCATCAGGCCGGCACCGAGGACAGTGTGGACGCCCAGTCATCGTAAGACTGCGGCATCCTTCATCAGGCTTCAGTCCTCAGGCCGTCTGCGTCTGTGTTATCCCGGGAATTGTCGTATGATTTGCTCATTTGTATGATCTGTCCTGTCCTGTGTGAGGGGTGTGGATTGAGGTGTTGTGCATTATATCGCCTCCATCTCCATTGCCTCTCCAGACACGCCCGTTTCCGTCCTGAACCTTGTCACCCACCTTCAGCATCCTCTCTAGCACCTAGCCACCTAGCATCCCCGTGTCTCACTGTAGGACAGTATACTGACCTCCCTCCCGGCTGCCCTGCCAGGAACCCGGACGGCCCCGGAGAGGCGCTCCTGGCCGAGGCGCTGATCCTGGACGGCGGGGGCGGCGGCGGAGGCGGCGCCGGATCGCGGATGGAGACTGAGGAGGGGACGCGCGCCGCTGAGCCGGCCGCCGCCGCCGGGGAGCAGAGGGACAGTGACGCGGAGGAGGACGCCGACGCTGGGGAGGAGGAGGCAGAGGAGGAGGAGGAGCCGGAACAGGACGAGGATGAGGAGGAGGAGGAAGATGAGGACGGTATGTTGGCGGGGTGGGGGTGGTCTAGCACAGGGCTGTGGTTCTTGTGTGGGGAGGGGAGGAACTGCTTTAGAGGTTATTGACTCAGTCGAGTAGGAGTATCAAGCTAGGCTACAAACTTATTCACCGATGCATGTGAAAGCTGATGATAAAGTTATAAGCACGCCAAAAATGCTGACATTTGGTATGGTATTTCAAGTATCGATAGACCCACATTGATTAGCCAGTATTCGCCAATGAGTATCATTCGTCATCTTGTTCTGGCGAACGTTAGCAACACTACAGCCATCCAACGCCACTGTGTAGTGTGCAGTATTTGTAGACTGGTGTTCCACTCTTCCTCGGCCTGGCTGACTGTGTCTTGTGACTCCTCAGACGAAGAGGAGGAGGAGGATGACGAGGAGGGCTCCAACTATGACGAGGACGGAGACGATGCCGACCTGGAGGAAGAGATGATGATGATGATCCAGGGTGGCGGCAGCGGTGAGTATCGCTGGCATCGGTTTCAGCTGGTTTTTTGTCAGTCGTTGTATTGTTTGCAAGTTAAATTATTCGGTTGAGTGAGTTCGTGGATCAATTTCGTTATTCTCTGTTTATTCATCCGGAATCCTCTGCGTGTTCCTCCTCGTTTTACAAAGGATGATTGTGAGATCGACACCGTCCGTTTGCTGTTAATGCAAGACCACACGAAGCATCAGCGATGCCATCGTGGCTGCGCTTTCCGTGCCAGTCTGCCGTGTCTCTGTCTTCGTCTGACCGTCTCCCTCCCCCGCGCTCCCTCCCCGCTCACCGCCATCAGGCCGGATGATGGAGCTGGACGACCTCTGGATGGTGCACCCGGAGCCGAGCGGATCGGCGTCGGTTCTGTTCGGCAGCGACCAGCCGGCGGCGGCCCGCTTCATACCCATGGCTCCCGTCGGCGGCCTGGCCGTCGCCGACGACGCCGCCGCCGCCGCCGTCGCCGCCGCCGACTCGGGTGAGGGATACAGCGCTATGTTTGTTGGAGTGGTCATTGGCCAATGGTCCGTACAAGGCACGTCCTGGAACTGACTTGAAAGGGTGCAGCTTTCGACATAGCGAGGTTGATGTCTGGTGACTTATTCATCTCGGGCTTGCTCATCGGTATTATGTAGTTTAATAACTCTGTGGTCTCGTGACGTTCGATAAATTTTGGCAGTGCATCAACCCGCTGGCTTATCTCATGTATGGCTATGTTTCCATTCAACCCCGTCTCCACCCCCTTCGTATGGATATGTCGGCTGCCATTTTAAGAAACGTTTGTCTACTACCGTGTGTTTCAGCCGGCCTATCTAATTTCCGTGATGGTGAACCCGTCGGCTCCCATTTAAAGCAGTGCGTCTCTTGTCTAGTACCGTACTGTGTTTCAGCCCTGTCTCTACCCCTCCTTATGGGCATGTCAGCTCCCATTGTATCTAACGTGTGTCCAGCACCGTGTGTGTTTCTCAGCCCCGGCGGCGCCGTCCGGCTCTGGCCAGGTGCTGACCGTCCACCCACTGCTAACGTATCTAACGTGTGTCCATCACCGTGTGTGTTTCTCAGCCCCGGCGGCGCCGTCCGGCTCTGGCCAGGTGCTGACCGTCCACCCGCTGCTGACGGTGCGCAGCAGTGCCGAGGCTGTACCGCTGCAGCGCTCCCGTCGGGCCGGACACCAGCGCGGCTACCGCTACATCCAGGTCAACACCCGGCAACAGTCGCCCGCCATCCTGCAACGGTCAGTCGGACGTCAGCATAACGGGCAGCCGCTCGGGCAGCGACTTGCAATGGTCATAGTCATGGTTTATGTCCGTCTAAAACGGCTACATTCATGTAGTGCCGCGGGCGACTCCCATCGGGGCTCGTATGTGAGCCGTACCTGGCCTCCTCGTCCGACTTCTCACCTCTCCGTGTGTGTTTGTCGGCAGATTGCTTGGGCCGAGCGCGCACGACGCTCTCCAGCTGACGATGAACGCTGGCTCCCTGCGAGACCCGCCGTTCCTGCTCAGCGACCCGCAGGATTTCCGGGTGATCACCCACCGATCCGACGAGGACTGGCTCGATCTCACGGTACGAGACTGGCTCGATCTCACGGTACGAGACTGGCTCGATCTCACGGTACGAGACTGGCTCGATCTCACGGTACGAGACTGGCTCGATCTCACGGTACGAGACTGGCTCGATCTCACGGTACGAGACTGGCTCGATCTCACGGTACGAGACTGGCTCGATCTCACGGTACGAGACTGGCTCGATCTCACGGTACGAGACTGGCTCGATCTCACGGTACGAGACTGGCTCGATCTCACGGTACGAGACTGGCTCGATCTCACGGTACGAGACTGGCTCGATCTCACGGTACGAGACTGGCTCGATCTCACGGTACGAGACTGGCTCGATCTCACGGTACGAGACTGGCTCGATCTCACGGTACGAGACTGGCTCGATCTCACGGTACGAGACTGGCTCGATCTCACGGTACGAGACTGGCTCGATCTCACGGTACGAGACTGGCTCGATCTCACGGTACGAGACTGGCTCGATCTCACGGTACGAGACTGGCTCGATCTCACGGTACGAGACTGGCTCGATCTCACGGTACGAGACTGGCTCGATCTCACGGTACGAGACTGGCTCGATATCACTGTATGAGTGACTTGAATCCATCGCCGACGTGATTCACTGGCACGTACCGGAACTCTGTAAGCTTCCTTTTTACGTCTTGAAATTGACGCCTCGTCTAGCACATGTTGCGGCTATGCTTGCGGTCTCTATCTTTCTCTGTCTCCGTGTTTGACCGGCGTCTCCGCCCGTCTCCCCCGACGTAGCTCGCTTGGCAGCCTGATGTCTCTTTGTCCTCCCCTCCCCTCCCGTCCATATTGTGTGACTGTGGTCGCCCTCCCCTCCTGACAAGAGTTCACTGGGAGGCCTGATGTCTGTGTCTCTGTCCTTGTGTGACCGTGGTCGCCCTCCCCTCCTGACAGAGTTCGCTGGGAGGCCTAGTCTCCGGCGCTCCCTCGGGCGGCAGCCTGGCCTCCATCCCGTCTGCGCTCTCCCGCTGGACGGAGGAGTCGCGAGTGCTGGACACTGTCGGTCTGTACGACTGCGTGACCGCCTGTAAGCCGGAGGTGCTGACGCTACTGGAGGCGAGTCGGGACCAGGATCTGGCGGAGCGGAGGAGGCAAGAGGAGGAGAGGCGGAGCCAGGAGGAGCTCGCCGAACCAGGTGGGTTGACCGGAGGATTAGTGGTTACTCTTGATTGTCAGGGATCGGTGTGCTCCGATGCATATCTTGTCCGGCTTGTGACCCTGATCATGAATACGATCAGCCTTGATAGCATGTTGAGGGACGGGAAGTCTTGGAATGCTCCCACGGATGCTGTGTTTGCTTGTGTTACCTGCAAGTATTGTGTGCAAAGAACGCGATGAACTTGGAGGGATTAGCCATGTTCCTGGACACCGTCCCGGTGCTGACCTCGGCCTGTGTGACGTTGCAGCTCCGGCGACGAGCGAGAGCGGCCCGGCAGCCTCCCAGAGCGCCCCGGCCGTGTCGACGGCCACCGGGCAGACCGCCACCACCACCTCGACGGCCTCGGCCTCAGCGTCGGCCTTGGCAGCGGCGGCGGCGGCGGCGGCAGCAGCGGCGACTGTCGGCGCCTTGGCCACCACCACCACCGCCGCCGCCGCCGGCCCGGCCACCACGGCCTCCTCCAGCGGCGGCCTGCGCGTCTCGGTGCCCGCCAACCTCAGCTCGGTGTCGCGCTACGTCGAGTCGATCCTGTCGCCGGCCATGCTGGCGTTCACGTCGTCCGCCGTGTCGCAGACGACGTCAGCGTCGGTGCTGGACACGCTGTCGCGGCTGCAGAGTACGGTGGGCCAGCTGCCGGCCTCCTCCTCGCCCGAGGTCATCATGGACACGCTGCTGTCTGAGTTTGGCGCCACGGGTATCCGGGCCGGGGCGGGCGCGGCAGCCGGTCTGCCACCGCCCCCGCCCGACCCGGCGGCGGGCGCCGCGCAGCCGGCCTCTGCCGCGCCTGCCGCTGCCTCAGCGTCCGCCCCGGCCGCCGCCGCCCGGCCAGCCGCGCCAGCCGCGATGGACACTCAGGCGGGCGAGGCGGCGCGGCCGGAGGTGCCGGAGCCGCCGGCTGACGGCGCCGAGCCGGCCGCGTCTGCCGCACCCTCCGCAGCCCCGGCCGCGTCTGCGGCGCCGGCCGCCGGCGAGGCGCCGTGCCCTGCCGCGTCCTCCGGGACCGACCAGCCGGCAGCGGCCGGAGGAACCGAGCCGGAGTCGTCCTCGGCTGGCGGCGAGTCGGCAGCGCCAGCCGCCGACTCGGCGCCCGCCGCCGACTTCTCTTCAATCCTGGGTGACATGGAAATCCCCGAGGGGGTGGACCCGTCGTTCCTGGCGGCGTTGCCGGATGACATGCGGCAGGAGGTGGTGGCTGAGCAGCTGCGGCTGCAGCGGATCAGACAGCGCTTCAGGCAGGCGCAGACCTCACAGCAGCAGCCCACCATGGAGGTTAGTCAGCCGGCGGGACGGCTGTCAGCACTGTACTATGTATGTGTCCGCTGTAGCGCCCTAAAGCTTCAATGTTGGCTGACTGGCTACCGATTGCCACCGCATGACCCTAAGTTTGCCCCTTTTCGGCAGATTTGTGCATGACTATTTACGTTGTTAAACAAGTAATTGAAAAAGTAATAAACAAGTAAACAAGTCGCAAATACACATCGCGGTGACTCGCCTGATGAGGTTGCATTTCCTTGTGTGCCAAACGCAAGTTTCTGTTTCGTATTTTAATCATCTTTTTCGTCTTTGCGTTTTTGAATTATCTGTTGCTCAACTAGCCGTAGGGCGTTGTATCGTTTTCTTGACGAGACGCTGTATGCTCATTTACACCTGTATATTTGTATTTTGTATTTGTATTGCGATTGAAGAGCGATCCACTGCAGGACTGGCTATTAAGCTCCGAGTCAAGTAAACGGGGACATATTGTCGAACAACGCGCGCACACGCACACGCACACGTCATCGCAAGCATGTAAACATTCGCAGCAGGCGTAGTCAGTAATGGTACGAGTCTGTGGTTCACCATATATCGATCACACTTAGCGACGACTTACATGGATGCGAGGCTCAGCATCCGGCGTGTAAAGGCGTACGAGAAGCGCTGCTGGCTCAGCGATGTGAGCTCACTGGACAGTTTGTTGTGCAGCGCGGGCGCTCTCGAACAGTAGCGTCGCTTTCCAGCCTCGCTTCAGGTATCTGGTCGTTATTTCACTGGAGGGTGTATACATTGTTATTTGTACATTTTACATTTTTTGTATTGAGGCAGCAGCAGGAGCATCTCACGTGCACGTGCAGCCAGCCATCGTGTCTGGTGTTACGCTGCCGGGTGTCACCGCAGTAACGGAGCGTGACAGCCAAGGAGTCAGGCTCCCCGCTCGCAATCACTTTATGCGTAAGGCACAATGTTTAGTTGTCGCCATCAACAAGGCAGCCAGCCAGCCCAGTCTCTCTCGCGCAGGTCCAAAACATGGCCGAATTTTGTGCGTACAAAATGTACTCTCGCCGTAAAATTCAAAATGTTCTGAATTGTGTCCATGTTCTTCTTAGTTCCGTTGACATACACAGAAAGGCAGTATGTACCATTACAGCGTTGGCTAACGACACCCGCATGACTGTCCCAGGAGATATTCTTGCCGAAAGTGACGCCCAGGTTTTGGAGTGTGTATGCTGTGTTGTTTTACCCCATGTGCTGGCTGTGTGCCATATCTGTCGGAGGTGGTGTAACCTCATGTTGTGCCGTTTCTGCGCAGGTGAGCCCCGAGTTTCTGGATGCGCTGCCGCCGGCCATTCAGGAGGAGGTGCTGGCCCAGCAGAGGATGGAGCAGCACCGGGTGGCCGTGGCCAGCGCGCTGCCTGACGACCCCGTCGACCCGGGAGACTTCCTGCAGACGCTGCCGCCGCCGCTCCGGCAGACGGTAAGGCGCCGCACGGCCAACTGGCGACAGGTCAGGTTCCGGCTGAATGCCGACGCGCAATACAGAGATAGTCTGTGTTGGAGCGTTTTTGGGGCGTGGCTGTTCAGGTAGCATGGTTCAGGTATCTGGTCGTTATTTCACTGGAGGGTGTATACATTGTTATTTGTACATTTTACATTTTTGTATTAAGGCAGCAGCAGGAGCATCTCCGCTGGTTGATATTGAATGGTCATGCTTTTCATATCTTGCCGAACTCATCGTGCTGTCGCCTTGTTTAACCTTCGCCCTGGTGGGGGTCATTTTGCCCCCCCCCCCCCTGAGTTTTTTTCGGGAATAGCGGGAAAACGGCGGCGCTGCGTCGCCAAATTTGGCACAGCTGTTCGGGCATCAATTACCCACATTGTGTGAAATTTGTGACCTCAGGCTCAGGTCATCTCAGGTCCAGTCACCAGGTCACGTCAAGTGACCTTACCTCCAAAAATGTTTGGTCGTGCTAAGCCAGTGTTTGTCCGAAATACTTGAAACTTACAGGATTTGATAAGGTCGTAAGTACTTACAATTTTTTATCTCGGATTTTGTATATCGGTGTCCTAAGGTCAGGTCAATTTCGTGACCTCCCCATTATAAGTCAATGGGATAATATGCAAATGCTTCCTATTCAGATAATATGCATTAGATAAGGCCAATTATTTCAGAATCATGTTATTTTAGCTCATTCTTGATGACCCAGGTGCAATTGTTTCTCAGTGACCTCTGCAAGGTCAGCTGAGGTCGTTTGAAGTCACCAGCACTTTGTTGCCAATAACTGGTGATGGGATAACGATAGAGACGTGCCAATAACACCACTGTGTTTGTCTCGTCGAGTCGCGTCGCCCCATATGCAACATGACTTACCCGGGTCACCAAACGACCTTGACCTGAGGTCATATTTTGAAGTTGACCTAACCCGGTCACCATCAATATGTTTCGAAGCGTCTTGACTAGATAAACATGATGGTGTTAAAATTGTTGCTTTATGTTCAACCGAGAAAATAATTATTCACGAAAAGCTTTTTTGAAAGAAAATGCCATCGTGACCTTTGATGACCTCTGGAGCCTAAACTATTGACCTGAGCTAAAATTTGAGGACACCAACGGTGATTGCATTTTTCAAGAGCTTTCGTTTTTTTTTTCTTCTCATTGCTAGCTATATATTTTTTTCCGAGATATTTGGGGGTTTCTGGAGCAGTCTTATGCTTGGAAAATTTGACCTTTGACCTCTGGTGACCTCATTATTGACCTGAGCCAAACAATGCCCGAAGTAACATCGAATGTCCTTGTCGAGAGCTTTCAAACACTTTTTGTATGCGTCTTTCTAGCCTTTTTAGTTTTCGCGTTAGTGGGGGATCATTTTGTCCCCCCCCCCCCGTGTTGGAGAGAGCAAATTTCCTGAACAAATATGAAGAGAGCAAAATTCGTTGGACCCAAAAAGTCCATAAAATCGCCCAAATTCCTAGGCTCCCCCCCCCCCCCCCCGACACACACACCCACCCCCACACCAGGGCGAAGTTGTCTCAGAGGCCCACCGGGGCACGGGTTAAGGAAGCGGCCTGTGTCTGTAGTTTGTTGTGTCCATTGCTGCTGACAGTAACGACTATGTTTTCTGTCAGATCCTGACTGACCTGGAAGACAGCCACCTGGGCGTCCTGCCGCCCTGATTGACTGTGACTGTGACTGCTGTCTCGTCAGATCCTGACTGACCTGGAAGACAGCCAGCTGGGCGTCCTGCCGCCCTGATTGACTGTGACTGTGACTGCTGTCTCGTCAGATCCTGGCTGACCTGGAAGACAACCAGCTGGGCGTCCTGCCGCCCTGATTGACTGTGACTGTGACTGTGACTGTGACTGTGACTGCTGTCTCGTCAGATCCTGGCTGACCTGGAAGACAGCCAGCTGGGCGTCCTGCCGCCCTGCTTGACTGTGACTGCTGTCTCGTCAGATCCTGACTGACCTGGAAGACTGCCAGCTGGGCGTCCTGCCACCCTGATTGACTGTGACTGTGACTGTGACTGTGACTGCTGTCTCGTGAGATCCTGGCTGACCTGGAAGACAGCCAGCTGGGTGTCCTGCCGCCCTGATTGGCTGTGACTGTGACTGTGACTGTGACTGCTGTCTCGTCAGATCCTGGCTGACCTGGAAGACAGCCAGCTGGGCGTCCTGCCGCCCTGATTGACTGTGACTGTGACTGCTGGCTCGTCAGATCCTGACTGACCTGGAAGACAGCCAGCTGGGCGTCCTGCCACCCTGATTGACTGTGACTGTGACTGTGACTGTGACTGTGACTGTGACTGTGACTGTTGTCTCGTCAGATCCTGGCTGACCTGGAAGACAGCCAGCTGGGTGTCCTGCCGCCCTGATTGACTGTGACTGTGACTGTGACTGCTGTCTCGTCAGATCCTGGCTGACCTGGAAGACAGCCAGCTGGGCGTCCTGCTGCCCTGATTGACTGTGACTGTGACTGTGACTGTGACTGCTGTCTCGTCAGATCCTGGCTGACCTGGAAGACAGCCAGCTGGGCGAACTGCCGCCCTGATTGACTGTGACGGCTGTCTCGTCAGATCCTTGCTGACCTGGAAGACAGCCAGCTGCGCGTCCTGCCGCCCTGCTTGACTGTGACTGTCACTGCTGTCTCGTCAGATCCTGGCTGACCTGGAAGACAGCCAGCTGCGCGTCCTGCCGCCCTGATTGACTGTGACTGTGACTGCTGTCTCGTCAGATCCTGGCTGACCTGGAAGACAGCCAGCTGCGCGTCCTGCCGCCCTGCTTGACTGTGACTGTGACTGTGACTGCTGTCTCGTCAGATCCTGGCTGACCTGGAAGACAGCCAGCTGGGCGTCCTGCCGCCCTGATTGACTGCGACTGTGACTGTGACTGCTGTCTCGTCAGATCCTGGCTGACCTGGAAGACAGCCAGCTGGGCGTCCTGCCGCCCTGATTTACTGCGACTGTGACTGTGGCTGTGACTGTGACTGTGACTGTGACTGCTGTCTCGTCAGATCCTGGCTGACCTGGAAGACAGCCAGCTGGACGTCCTGCCGCCCTGATTGACTGCGACTGTGACTGCGATTGCTGTCTCGCCAGATCCTGGCTGACCTGGAAGACAGCCAGCTGGGTGTCCTGCCGCCCTGATTGGCTGTGACTGTGACTGTGACTGTGACTGCTGTCTCGTCAGATCCTGGCTGACCTGGAAGACAGCCAGCTGGGCGTCCTGCCGCCCTGATTGACTGTGACTGTGACTGTGACTGCTGTCTCGTCAGATCCTGACTGACCTGGAAGACAGCCAGCTGGGCGTCCTGCCACCCTGATTGACTGTGACTGTGACTGTGACTGTGACTGTGACTGTGACTGTGACTGTGACTGTTGTCTCGTCAGATCCTGGCTGACCTGGAAGACAGCCAGCTGGACGTCCTGCCGCCCTGATTGACTGCGACTGTGACTGCGATTGCTGTCTCGCCAGATCCTGGCTGACCTGGAAGACAGCCAGCTGGGCGTCCTGCCGCCCTGATTGGCTGTGACTGTGACTGTGACTGTGACTGCTGTCTCGTCAGATCCTGGCTGACCTGGAAGACAGCCAGCTGGGCGTCCTGCCGCCCTGATTGACTGTGACTGTGACTGTGACTGCTGTCTCGTCAGATCCTGACTGACCTGGAAGACAGCCAGCTGGGCGTCCTGCCACCCTGATTGACTGTGACTGCGACTGTGACTGTGACTGTGACTGATGTCTCGTCAGATCCTGGCTGACCTGGAAGACAGCCAGCTGGGCGTCCTGCCGCCCTGATTGACTGTGACTGTGACTGTGACTGTGACTGTGACTGCTGTCTCGTCAGATCCTGGCTGACCTGGAAGACAGCCAGCTGGACGTCCTGCCGCCCTGATTGACTGTGACTGTGATTGCTGTCTCGCCAGATCCTGGCTGACCTGGAAGACAGCCAGCTGGACGTCCTGCCGCCCTGATTGACTGTGACTGTGACTGTGACTGTGACTGCTGTCTCGTCAGATCCTGGCTGACCTGGAAGACAGCCAGCTGGACGTCCTGCCGCCCTGATTGACTGCGACTGTGACTGTGATTGCTGTCTCGCCAGATCCTGGCTGACCTGGAAGACAGCCAGCTGGACGTCCTGCCGCCCTGATTGACTGCGACTGTGACTGTGACTGTGACTGCTGTCTCGTGAGATCCTGGCTGACCTGGAAGACAGCCAGCTGGGCGTCCTGCCGCCCTGATTGACTGCGACTGTGACTGTGACTGTGACTGTGACTGTGACTGTGACTGTGACTGATGTCTCGTCAGATCCTGGCTGACCTGGAAGACAGCCAGCTGGACGTCCTGCCGCCCTGATTGACTGTGACTGTGACTGTGACTGCTGTCTCGTCAGATCCTGGCTGACCTGGAAGACAGCCAGCTGGGCGTCCTGCCGCCCTGATTGACTGCGACTGTGACTGTGACTGTGACTGATGTCTCGTCAGATCCTGGCTGACCTGGAAGACAGCCAGCTGGGCGTCCTGCCGCCCTGATTGACTGCGACTGTGACTGTGACTGCTGTCTCGTCAGATCCTGGCTGACCTGGAAGACAGCCAGCTGGGCGTCCTGCCGCCCTGATTGACTGCGACTGTGACTGTGACTGTGACTGCTGTCTCGTCAGATCCTGGCTGACCTGGAAGACAGCCAGCTCGGCGTCCTGCCGCCCAGCATGGCCGAGGAGGCGCAGACTCTACGTCGGGAGTGGGAGGCGCGCAACCGGCAGAACCCGTACGAGCCGATCGACTACTCAGTACGATGTGAGTGTGGCGTCCAGCCATCCGTCCGCTCGTCCGCTCGTCCGGGCGGCCAGTTGACGTGTAGTCTGGCCGCATTCGTTAGTGTTTTGTGAACGGAACTAGAGAACTAAGTGATACATTTGGTCAGTGTATGAAGTAGTACTGGTGTGGGCATTTTTTGTATCTTTGTTTTAAATACTTTCTGATGTTGTTACCTTCTTTCATGATGTTGCATGTTTCGAAAGTGATTCCCTGGTGTAGCCCTGTTTTGATATTTCCTTTGCCACAGTGCGTTCGAGTTTACGCTCCACTTGTTTGAGTTACTGTTAGACTAGCCGTAGTTTCCTGGGCCCACTTGCTGACGGGTACACTGCTCAGTGTAGCCGCGTCTCCCCGTCCCGGCGACTTCTGCAGCAGCTGTTGTGGTGACCTGACATGGTGTCAGCTGAGCTACTGTGCCCCGCCGGTGTATCTGACCCCGCACCGTCTCCGTCAGTCAGCGTACGATCGCTGCACGGTGTCAGCCGGCTGTGTGTCTGACCCGTGCCGCCCTGCCCCGTCCCTGCACACAGCGCGCCTGAACCAGCGGTACGCCTTCCACCTGTCGTCCAGCATGCCCCTGCCGGGCATGCGGCCCTCCGGCTGGCGGACGCTGGCCTCCGGCGGCGGCGCCGGCTCCAGGGCCGACTCTTCCGCCCACCTCCTACGGTGAGTAGTGCCGCATTACACGCCGCTTAGGATTGTGACGACGGTTCTCAATCGGTACTGCAGCATCATGACTAAGAAACACCTTTTTTGTACTTTTGACTTGCTTTTCACGAGTGAAGTCTTGCGTTTAAAACAGTGTTTTCGTTATGCCCATATTTTGCTGTGAATTAATTCACCTAGTGACAATGGTATCAGACTTGCGAATTGTGTTATGCTGTGATAATTCATGGCCGTTTACTTATGACTGAATCTGACGAAGCATTTGTGTTGTTTGCAGGCTTCGCGGCCGCCAGTTGTTGGACCAGGAGTCCATTACCTGCCTTCTAGTGTTACTGTTCCTCGATGAGCCGAAGCTGCACACGTCTCGGCTTCACCGCGTGCTGCGCAACCTCTCCTACCACTGGCACACCCGGGAGTGGATCGTCAAGGCGCTGCTGTCGATGCTGGATCGCAGCGACGCCAGCCAGTCGCCGGCGGCGCTGCCAGCCCCGGCTGCCTCAGCGCCGGCCACACCGCCGGCTGCCGGCCGGCCGGCTAAGCGGCGCCAGCTGGCCAGCACGCCGGAGGTGGTGGACGTGGTGGGCGTGACTCCGCAGCGCGAGTCGGCCGCCGTCACGGCCGCCGCGCCCAGCTGGCTCAACATCAGCATGGACGCGGCGCTCGGCTGCCGCGCCAATGTCTTCCAGCTGCAGCGGAGCGGGCCGCCGGCGCCCGTCGGCGGCGCGGTGAAGAGGCTGGAGCGTGCCACGCACATGGCCGTCCACCCGCAGGCAGCGTCCGTGGTGTGCCGGCATGCGCTGGACGCGCTCATCTCGCTGGCCAAGAGTTTCCCGAGTAACTTCCTGCCGGCGGCGCGGCCGGAGAAGCCCGAGCGACGACCGACCGGCTGGCGCCACTCCGATCTCTGGGAGCTGCTACTCAAACTAGATGCGCAGGCCGGCCGCGCCTCCAAGGGAAAGAGCCTGGCGCGGACGCACAGCGGCCAGGCGACTGACGGCGACGACGCGACGCCGCCGGCCGGGCTGGCCGCCTCTGCGTTCGGCCACCTGATGGCTATGCTGGACCACCCTGTGATAAAGAAGTCGTCGCAGTTGACGGACCTGCTGCTGCGCCTGCTGAGCTTCATGTCGGCCGGCGTTCGGGACCTGGCCGACCGGCCAGACCAGCTCGGCGACCTGGTGCTCATGCAGCCGCTGATCGGGCGTGCCGTGCGCGTGCTCACCAGCAAATCCTGCTCAGAGGAGGGCATGGACGACGCCACCAAGCTGCTGGTGCACATCTCCAGCGGACCGACGCAGATCAGCAATATGGTGAGCGAACGCGGCGACGGCCGAGTTTTCACTCAGGCTGTATCCAGGCAGGTCCAGACAGTGCACCGTGCAGGTCTGCTATTGAACCGTCTTTCTTCGCAGTCTCCCTGTTAGAATGAGTGGTGTTGTATGTATATCTGTGTATTGCTAACTGGGCTGGCTGTGTGTATGTGTGTATATGGTCACTGGCAACTGGCACCTAATGTTTGTTTGTGTGTGTACGTTGCCTAACACCGTTTGCTTGTGTACCAGGTGATGGAGCTACTGCTGGAGGGCGCGCGCACGCTGGGCCGCACCGTCTGCGCCCACATCGAGAGTCTGCGCGGCGAGCTGGACACCGCCTGCCCGTGGCTCGACCTGGCCAACGAGGAGCCCACTGAAGAGGATGAGCTGGCCGCCGTGGAGCAGCGGGGAGCGGAGGCGCGCACCAGCGAGAGGATGGACCACGGCGTCATACACAACCGGTAAGGGGACGGAGGGAGGTCTGGTGGCTCGACACAGACACCGGTAAGGGGATGGAGGGAGGTCTGGTGGCTCGACACACACCGGTAAGGGGACGGAGGGGGGTCTGGTGGCTCGACACAGACACCGGTAAGGGGATGGAGGGAGGTCTGGTGGTTCGACACACACCGGTAAGGGGATGGAGGGAGGTCTGGTGGCTCGACACACACCGGTAAGGGAATGGAGGGAGGTCTGGTGGCTCGACACAGACACCGGTAAGGGGATGGAGGGAGGTCTGGTGGCTCGACACATACTGGTAAGGGGATGGAGGGAGAGGTCTGGTGGCTCGACACACACCGGTAAGGGGATGGAGGGAGCTGATCTGGTGGCTCGACACACATACACCGGTAAGGGGATGGAGGGAGCTGATCTGGTGGCTCGACACACACATACACCGGTAAGGGGATGGAGGGAGCTGATCTGGTGGCTCGACACAGACACCGGTAAGGGGATGGAGGGAGCTGATCTGGTGGCTCGACACACACATACACCGGTAAGGGGATGGAGGGAGCTGATCTGGTGGCTCGACACAGACACCGGTAAGGAGATTGAGGGAGCTGATCTGGTGGCTCGACACACACATACACCGGTAAGGGGATGGAGGGAGCTGATCTGGTGGCTCGACACACACATACACCGGTAAGGGGATGGAGGGAGCTGATCTGGTGGCTCGACACAGACACCGGTAAGGGGATGGAGGGAGCTGATCTGGTGGCTCGACACACACATACACCGGTAAGGGGATGGAGGGAGCTGATCTGGTGGCTCGACACAGACACCGGTAAGGAGATTGAGGGAGCTGATCTGGTGGCTCGACACACACATACACCGGTAAGGGGATGGAGGGAGCTGATCTGGTGGCTCGACACACACATACACCGGTAAGGGGATGGAGGGAGCTGATCTGGTGGCTCGACACAGACACCGGTAAGGGGATGGAGGGAGAAGGGATGGTCGAGGTCATGCTGTTAAGCCATCAAGAAAATACGCTGTCGGACTTTCGTCTAAAGTCTTCGGGACTATATAGTGTCTAAATCACCTTTCTTTTTGGTCTTGCTGGTCGTGCAGAAGCATCACCTTAGACTTGACATACGAATTCGCGCTACGGGACTATATAGTGTCTAAATCACCTTTCTTTTTGGTCTTGCTGGTCGTGCAGAAGCATCACCTTAGACTTGACATACGAATTCGCGCTACTGAAACCAGGGCTGCGGAGTCGGAGTCGGCAGTTTTAGCCGGAGTCGGAGTCGCTAAAATCTTACCGACTCCGACTCCGACTCCGACTCGGAGTCGGAGTTGACTTTTTGGCAATTGACGATTACTTTGGTCGGTAGAATAGTCGTCGGCCTAGGGACATTAAACTTGACATCCCTTTCGAAAGAAAATGAGTGGAAAAAGAATCGAGTGGAAAGTTTACTCAACTAGGGGTAGATTTGCGCCTGATGAAGATAGGGCAATGATTTTTACGTCATCTGATGATGATTGGGGCTTTGGATGCACCGACTCTTCCGGTCACACGGCGCCCATTTTAATATTATCGTGCTCGCTTCGTCAAGGAGATTCGAATCATACCATGGTGACCAGGTTACCTAAGTCAAATTCAAAATTTGACCTCAGGTCAAGGTAATTTAATAAGGTCATGTGGTGAACCAGGTATGTCGTGCTGCGCAATGTCGGACGCGTCTCGACGAGACGTACACAGTGGTGCCGGTCTCACGTTCTTATCTTCATTTTATTCCGCCGCCTGCAGACGAGCGCGACTGGGCTGGACGCGCGGCCGGCACGCCGCGCCCGTGCTCGGGCGGCGTAACATTGTTCTCCATACTGTACTGTTCTCCTAGAGTAAAAACAAACGAAAAAATAGATGGCATTGCAGATATTGCTTAGCATGCGATTGGAGAACGGATATAGGTCGGAGTTGGAGTCGGGAGTCGGAGTCGATTTTTTTCAGGCCGGAGTCGGAGTTGCAGTTACTAAAATTATGTCGACTCCGCAGCTCTGACTGCAACTGGTAAATGCCGCCCCACAGTACAACGGTTAGTTACTGTTAGCGCGCGAGCCCGCTCCCCGACGTGTCTGTGTGTCCATGGCACTGGACCGCTCTCTGACCTCCCCTCTCTGATCTCCCCTCTCTGACCTCCCCTCTCTGACCTTCCTTCTCTGACCTCTCTCTGACCTCCCCTCTCTGACCTCCCCTCTCTGACCTCCCCCTCTGACCTCCCCTCTCTGACCTCCCCTCTCTGACCTCCTCTCTCTGACCTCTCTCTCTGACCTCTCTCTCTCTGACCTCCTCTCTCTGACCTCCCCTCTCTGACCTCCCCTCTCTGACCTCCCCTCTCTGACCTCCCCTCTCTGACCTCCGCTCTCTGACCTCCCCTATCTCACCTCCCCTCTCTCACCTCCCCTCTCTCACCTCCCCTCTCTCACCTCCCCTCTCTCACCTCCCCTCTCTCACCTCCCCTCTCTCACCTCCCCTCTCTGACCTCCGCTCTCTGACCTCCGCTCTCTGACCTCCCCTCTCTCACCTTCCCTCTCTCACCTCCCCTCTCTCACCTCCCCTCTCACCTCCCCTCTCTCACCTCCCCTCTCTCACCTCTCCTCTCTCACCTCTCCTCTCTCACCTCTCCTCTCTCACCTCCCTCTCTCACCTCCCTCTCACCTCCCCTCTCTCACCTCCCCTCTCACCTCCCCTCCTCACCTCCCCCTCTCTCACCTCCCCTCTCTCACCTCCCCTCTCTCACCTCCCCTCTCTCACCTCCCCCTCTCTCACCTCCCCCTCTCTCACCTCCCCTCTCTCACCTCCCTCTCTCACCTCCCCTCTCTCACCTCCCCTCCTCTCACCTCCCCTCTCTCACCTCCCCTCTCTCACCTCCCCTCTCTCACCTCCCCTCTCTCACCTCCCCTCTCTCACCTCCCCTCTCTCACCTCCCCTCTCTCACCTCCCCTCTCTCACCTCCCTCTCTCACCTCCCTCTTCACTCCCCTCTCTCACCTCCCTCTCTCACCTCCCCTCTCTCACCTCCCCTCTCTCACCTCCGCCTCTCACCTCCGCTCTCTCACCTGCCCTCTCTCACCTCCCCTCTCTCACCTCCCCTCTCTCACCTCCCCTCCTCTCACCCCCTCTCTCCTCCCCTCACTCCTCCTCTCTCTCTCCCCTCCCTCTCACCTCCCCTCTCACCTCCCCTCTCTCACCTCCCTCTCTCACCTCCCCTCTCTCACCTCCCCTCTCTCACCTCCCCTCTCTCACCTCCCCTCTCTCACCTCCCCTCTCTCACCTCCCCTCTCTCACCTCCCCTCTCTCACCTCGCCTCTCTCACCTCGCCTCTCTCACCTCCCCTCTCTCACCTCCCCTCTCTCACCTCCCCTCTCTCACCTCCCCTCTCTCACCTCGCCTCTCTCACCTCGCCTCTTCTCACCTCCCCTCTCTCACCTCCCCTCTCACCCCCCTCCTCTCACCTCCCCTCTCTCACCTCCCCTCTCTCACCTCCCCTCTCTCACCTCCCCTCTCCTCCCACTCACCCCCCTCTCTCACCTCCCCTCTCTCACCTCCCCTCTCTCACCTCCCCTCTCTCACCTCCCCTCTCTCACCTCACCTCTCTCACCTCCCCTCTCTCACCTCCCCTCTCTCACCTCTCCCTCTCTCACCTCCCCTCTCTCACCTCCCCTCTCTCACCTCCCCTCTCTCACCTCCCCTCTCTCACCTCCTCCTCTCTCACCTCCCCTCTCTCACCTCCCCTCTCTCACCTCCCCTCTCTCACCTCCCCTCTCTCACCTCCCCTCTCTCACCTCCCCTCTCTCACCTCCCCTCTCTCACCTCCCCTCTCACCTCCCCTCTCTCACCTCCCCTCTCTCACCTCCCCTCTCTCACCTCCCCTCTCTCACCTCCCCTCTCTCACCTCCCCTCTCTGACCTCCGCTCTCTGACCTCCGCTCTCTGACCTCCGCTCTCTGACCTCCGCTCTCTGACCTCCGCTCTCTGACCTCCGCTCTCTGACCTCCGCTCTCTGACCTCCGCTCTCTGACCTCCGCTCTCTGACCTCCGCTCTCTGACCTCCGCTCTCTGACCTCCGCTCTCTGACCTCCGCTCTCTGACCTCCGCTCTCTGACCTCCGCTCTCTGACCTCCGCTCTCTGACCTCCGCTCTCTGACCTCCGCTCTCTGACCTCCGCTCTCTGACCTCCGCTCTCTGACCTCCGCTCTCTGACCTCCGCTCTCTGACCTCCGCTCTCTGACCTCCGCTCTCTGACCTCCGCTCTCTGACCTCCGCTCTCTGACCTCCGCTCTCTGACCTCCGCTCTCTGACCTCCGCTCTCTGACCTCCGCTCTCTGACCTCCGCTCTCTGACCTCCGCTCTCTGACCTCCGCTCTCTGACCTCCGCTCTCTGACCTCCGCTCTCTGACCTCCGCTCTCTGACCTCCGCTCTCTGACCTCCGCTCTCTGACCTCCGCTCTCTGACCTCCGCTCTCTGACCTCCGCTCTCTGACCTCCGCTCTCTGACCTCCGCTCTCTGACCTCCGCTCTCTGACCTCCGCTCTCTGACCTCCGCTCTCTGACCTCCGCTCTCTGACCTCCGCTCTCTGACCTCCGCTCTCTGACCTCCGCTCTCTGACCTCCGCTCTCTGACCTCCGCTCTCTGACCTCCGCTCTCTGACCTCCGCTCTCTGACCTCCGCTCTCTGACCTCCGCTCTCTGACCTCCGCTCTCTGACCTCCGCTCTCTGACCTCCGCTCTCTGACCTCCGCTCTCTGACCTCCGCTCTCTGACCTCCGCTCTCTGACCTCCGCTCTCTGACCTCCGCTCTCTGACCTCCGCTCTCTGACCTCCGCTCTCTGACCTCCGCTCTCTGACCTCCGCTCTCTGACCTCCGCTCTCTGACCTCCGCTCTCTGACCTCCGCTCTCTGACCTCCGCTCTCTGACCTCCGCTCTCTGACCTCCGCTCTCTGACCTCCGCTCTCTGACCTCCGCTCTCTGACCTCCGCTCTCTGACCTCCGCTCTCTGACCTCCGCTCTCTGACCTCCGCTCTCTGACCTCCGCTCTCCGACCTCCGCTCTCTGACCTCCGCTCTCTGACCTCCGCTCTCTGACCTCCGCTCTCTGACCTCCGCTCTCTGACCTCCGCTCTCTGACCTCCGCTCTCTGACCTCCCCTCTGACCTCCCCTCTATGACCTCTCTCTGACCTCCCCTTTCTCACCGCCCCTCTCTCACCTCCCCTCTCTCACCTCCCCTCTCTCACCTCCCCTCTCTCACCTCCCCTCTCTCACCTCCCCTCTCTCACCTCCCCTCTCTCACCTCCCCTCTCTCACCTCCCCTCTCTCACCTCCCCTCTCTCACCTCCCCTCTCTCACCTCCCCTCTCTCACCTCCCCTCTCTCACCTCCCCTCTCTCACCTCCCCTCTCTCACCTCCCCTCTCTCACCTCCCCTCTGACCTCCATCTCCTACCATCCACAGTTACACCAACGAGGGCATCGTCATCAACGCCTCCAAACGTCTCAAGTCTTCGGTCATGGAGCTGCGCCTGCCGTCAATGACCGCCCTCACCAGCAAGGGCTCGTCGCAGCAGTTCTTCCTCCGCATCCTCAAAGTCATCATCCAGCTGCGGAACTCCGCCGTGGCCAAGACGGTGAAGCCGGCCTCGTCGACGGGCGGCGCGGCTGGCGCGGCGCGGCCGGCCGCCACTGAGTCAACAGAGGCCGTGGCCGGCACGGCGAGTCAGAGTCACAGTGACGTGGCGGTGGCCGGCGACGGGGGACCCGAGTCGGAGGCGGCGGCGGAGACGGTGGAGGCGGTGGAGGCGGTGGAGGCGGTGGAGGCGGTGGAGGCGGTGGATGCGGGGTCGGAGAGTACCGTCAGCGAGGCCAGTCCCAACGCCATGGAGGTGGATACTGGTGAGTGACGGGACGGCAGAGTGGTTGGCAGGGTGGGAGGTGATGCTAAAACGTGGCTGGGGAATGTACTGGTGTGTGGTGTTGGTGTCGGAGGTGTGGAGGGTTCATTGGTGGACTAGTGGTGGTCAGGTTGGCCTGACGGCTGAGATGGTGGTATACCTGCGTGTTGACGTGTGAGATAGAGGTAGCAGTGTACCCAGACCTGGTATCCGTATAGAGAAGGCTCCCGTCGTTGGCGATGTGTAGAGCCGGGTCCCGTTGGTAGCTCGTCACGTGACATCTGTGTTGGACGCCATCAAACCACAACAGCTGCGGCGCTTTTAAGCCCCAATCTCAATCATCGTCATCGTATCTCGTTCTGTGTTACAGGAGCGACTGCTTCCGCGGCGGCAGAGGAGGACGAAGCTGAGCCGGAGCCTGAGCCGGAGCCTCTTCCAGCGCTGAGCCGGCTGCTGGACCTGCCGCAGCTCTGGGAGACGCTGAGCCAGTGTCTGCGTGCCCTGGAGCACACTCCTGACCAGCACGCCGTGTTGATCCTGCAGCCAGCCGTCGAGGCGTTCTTCCTGGTCCACGCCGCGGCGGAGGAACACACTAAACTTCAGCCACAGACCCGGCAGGAGCAGCTGTCGCACATCGCAGACTACTCGCAGCCACTGTCGCCGCTGCCGTCCAGCTCCTCAGAGCTACAGGCCGGCACTAAACGTGATGAAGATGACGATACGCGCAAGTTCCTGCAGTTTGCCGAGCAGCACCGCACGGTGCTCAACCAGATCCTGCGCCAGAGCGGCACTCATCTCTCCGACGGGCCGTTCTCGGTGCTGGTCAACCACACGCGCGTGCTCGACTTCGACATCAAGAGGCGATTCTTCAGGACGGAGCTGGAGAGGCTGGACGAGGGTCTGCGGCGGGAGGATCTGGCGGTGCATGTGCGACGCGCGCACGTGTTCGAGGACTCGTACCGCGAGCTGCACCGCCGCACGCCCGAGGAGTGGAAGAACAGGTTCTATATCGTGTTCGAGGGCGAGGAGGGCCAGGACGCGGGTGGTCTGCTCCGAGAGTGGTACATCATCATCTCCCGGGACATCTTCAACCCGATGTACGCGCTGTTCTGCACGTCACCCGGAGACAGGGTGACGTACATGATTCACCACATGTCCCACTGCAACTCGAACCACCTCAGCTACTTCAAGTTCGTGGGCCGGGTGATCGCCAAGGCCATCTACGACAACAAGCTGCTCGACTGCTACTTCACTCGGTCGTTCTACAAGCACATCCTCGGCATCTCCGTCAAGTACACCGACATGGAGGCGGAGGACTACGAATTCTACAAAGGTAACTGGCGCCAAAGTCATCATGATGTATGCTACGCGGTCACTGGGTCCATGGGATAGTCGTATGTTGTGTGCGTTTACTAGTAATCTATTTTCAATGTAGCAAATTTAAAGCATTTAGAATATTCCGTTGAAATCTCAAGATAGCGAAGTTGTGAAGGAGCTTATCAGATCGATATACGGGACTTATCTGCTTGCCGAGTGTGTTCACATTAATCACTGTTATATACGAGTACCATTATGTGATTATTCAAACATGCATAATCCGTTTTTGTTGGACAATCCAGATGCAGCACGTTTCATACTCAATTTCCAGTCGCTTTTACTGACTTGACCGGCCCCTCTCTCCCTCTCCCTCTCCCTCCCCCTCTCTCCCCACAGGACTGGTGTACCTGATCGAGAACGACATCTCCGAGATGGGCTACGAGCTGAATTTCAGCACGGACGTGCAGGAGTTCGGCGTCAACGAGGTGCGGGATCTGAAGCCGCGCGGACGCCACATCAAGGTGACGGAGGAGAACAAGATGGAGTACGTGCGCCTCGTCTGCCAGATGAAGATGACCAGCGCCATCCAGAAGCAGCTGAAGGCGTTCCTCGAAGGCTTCTACGACATCATCCCGAAGCACCTGATCTCGGTGTTCAACGAGCAGGAGCTGGAGCTGCTCGTCTCCGGTCTCCCGACCATCGACTTGGAGGATCTGAAGGCCAACACCGAGTACCACAAGTACCAGCCGAACTCACTCCAGGTATGTTAGACGCGTGCACTTGCAGTTGTGGTTCTCGAGTGCCGAGGTCACTTATGAGTGGTTGGATGGTTTGGGTTTAGTGAAGGTGTTTCGCTTTGTGTGGACAATTTGCAACATTTGGCGCCAACTTTTGGATTATTATACCTGTTTAAAAAGGCATTCTCCTGAAACGTTGATTGGGTGTTTTATGTGGCGCCCGTTGGTACTTCCTTCCCTTGTGTTACTAAGACATTAAGTGAACTTGCATCGACACAAGCACGTATGTTTTTGAAGAAGACAAGCTGGAAGCATCACAGCAATGTTGTGTGTATAGTTTCTTTGGGATAGGTGTTTGCTCTGTTGACTGACATATGTCTGTTGTTGTCCCACAGATCCAGTGGTTCTGGCTGGCGCTGCGTTCCTTCTCGAACGAGGACCGAGCCAAGTTCATTCAGTTCGTGACTGGCACGTCGCGGGTGCCGCTGCAGGGCTTCGCTGAACTGCAGGGCATGAACGGCGCGCAGAAGTTCCAGATTCACAGAGACGACCGGTCCACCGACCGTCTGCCGTCCGCGCATACCTGGTACGTCGGGGGGGGGGGGGGACGGAGACGGGGTCAGTCTAGGGGCCGTCCGCGCATACCTGGTACGTCGGGGGGGGGGGGACGGAGACGGGGTCAGTCTAGGGGCCGTCCGCGCATACCTGGTACGTCGGGGGGGGGGGACGGAGACGGGGTCAGTCTAGGGGCCGTCCGCGCATACCTGGTACGTCGGGGGGGGGGGGACGGAGACGGGGTCAGTCTAGGGGCCGTCCGCGCATACCTGGTACGTCGGGGGGGGGGGGGGACGGAGACGGGGTCAGTCTAGGGGCCGTCCGCGCATACCTGGTACGTCGGGGGGGGGGGGGGGGACGGAGACGGGGTCAGTCTAGGGGCCGTCCGCGCATACCTGGTACGTCGGGGGGGGGGGGGCGGAGACGGGGTCAGTCTAGGGGCCGTCCGCGCATACCTGGTACGTCGGGGGGGGGGGGGGGGGGACGGAGACGGGGTCAGTCTAGGGGCCGTCCGCGCATACCTGGTACGTCGGGGGGGGGGGGGGGGGACGGAGACGGGGTCAGTCTAGGGGCCGTCCGCGCATACCTGGTACGTCGGGGGGGGGGGACGGAGACGGGGTCAGTCTAGGGGCCGTCCGCGCATACCTGGTACGTCGGGGGGGGGGGGGACGGAGACGGGGTCAGTCTAGGGGCCGTCCGCGCATACCTGGTACGTCGGGGGGGGGGACGGAGACGGGGTCAGTCTAGGGGCCGTCCGCGCATACCTGGTACGTCGGGGGGGGGGGGGGGGGACGGAGACGGGGTCAGTCTAGGGGCCGTCCGCGCATACCTGGTACGTCGGGGGGGGGGGACGGAGACGGGGTCAGTCTAGGGGCCGTCCGCGCATACCTGGTACGTCGGGGGGGGGGGGGACGGAGACGGGGTCAGTCTAGGGGCCGTCCGCGCATACCTGGTACGTCGGGGGGGGGGGGGACGGAGACGGGGTCAGTCTAGGGGCCGTCCGCGCATACCTGGTACGTCGGGGGGGGGGACGGAGACGGGGTCAGTCTAGGGGCCGTCCGCGCATACCTGGTACGTCGGGGGGGGGGGGGGACGGAGACGGGGTCAGTCTAGGGGCCGTCCGCGCATACCTGGTACGTCGGGGGGGGGGGGGACGGAGACGGGGTCAGTCTAGGGGCCGTCCGCGCATACCTGGTACGTCGGGGGGGGGGACGGAGACGGGGTCAGTCTAGGGGCCGTCCGCGCATACCTGGTACGTCGGGGGGGGGGGACGGAGACGGGGTCAGTCTAGGGGCCGTCCGCGCATACCTGGTACGTCGGGGGGGGGGGGGGACGGAGACGGGGTCAGTCTAGGGGCCGTCCGCGCATACCTGGTACGTCGGGGGGGGACGGGGGGGGGTCAGTCTAGGGGCCGTCCGCGCATACCTGGTACGTCGGGGGGGGGGGACGGAGACGGGGTCAGTCTAGGGGCCGTCCGCGCATACCTGGTACGTCGGGGGGGGGGGGACGGAGACGGGGTCAGTCTAGGGGCCGTCCGCGCATACCTGGTACGTCGGGGGGGGGGACGGAGACGGGGTCAGTCTAGGGGCCGTCCGCGCATACCTGGTACGTCGGGGGGGGGGGGGGACGGAGACGGGGTCAGTCTAGGGGCCGTCCGCGCATACCTGGTACGTCGGGGGGGGGGGGACGGAGACGGGGTCAGTCTAGGGGCCGTCCGCGCATACCTGGTACGTCGGGGGGGGGGGACGGAGACGGGGTCAGTCTAGGGGCCGTCCGCGCATACCTGGTACGTCGGGGGGGGGGGGGGGGACGGAGACGGGGTCAGTCTAGGGGCCGTCCGCGCATACCTGGTACGTCGGGGGGGGGACGGAGACGGGGTCAGTCTAGGGGCCGTCCGCGCATACCTGGTACGTCGGGGGGGGGGGGGGGACGGAGACGGGGTCAGTCTAGGGGCCGTCCGCGCATACCTGGTACGTCGGGGGGGGGGGACGGAGACGGGGTCAGTCTAGGGGCCGTCCGCGCATACCTGGTACGTCGGGGGGGGGGGGGACGGAGACGGGGTCAGTCTAGGGGCCGTCCGCGCATACCTGGTACGTCGGGAGGGGGACGGAGACGGGGTCAGTCTAGGGGCCGTCCGCGCATACCTGGTACGTCGGGAGGGAGACTGAGACGGGATCAGTCTATGGGCCGTCCGCGCATACCTGGTACGTCGGGAGGGAGACGGAGACGGGGTCAGTCTAGGGGCCGCCCGCGCATACCTGGTACGTCGGGAGGGGGACGGAGACAGGGTCAGTCTAGGGGCCGTCCGCGCATACCTGACACGTCGGGAGGGGGACGCAGACGGGGTCAGTCTTGGGCCGTCCACGCATACCTGGTACGTCGGGAGGGGGACGGAGACGGGGTCAGTCTAAGGCCCGTCCGCGCATACCTGGTACGTCGGGAGGGGGACGGAGACGGGGCCAGTCTAGGGCGGACGGAGACGGACGGGTACCGCATACCTGGTGCGTCGGGAGGGGGACAGAGACGGGGTCAGTCTAGGGGCCGTCCGCGCATACCTGGTACATCGGGAGGGGGACGGAGACGGGGTCAGTCTAGGGGCCGTCCGCGCATACCTGGTACATCGGGAGGGGGACGGAGACGGGGTCAGTCTAGGGGCCGCCCGCGCATACCTGGTACGTCGGGAGGGGGACGGAGACGGGGTCAGTCTAAGGGCCGTCCGCGCATACCTGGTACGTCGGGAGGGAGACGGAGACGGGGCCAGTCTAGGGCGGACGGAGACGGACGGGTACCGCATACCTGGTGCGTCGGGAGGGGGACGGAGACGGGGTCAGTCTAGGGCGGACGGAGACGGACGGGTACCGCATACCTGGTGCGTCGGGAGGGGGACGGAGACGGGATCAGTCTAGGGGCCGTCCGCGCATACCTGGTACATCGGGAGGGGGACGGAGACTGGGTCAGTCTTGGGGCCGTCCGCGCATACCTGGTACATCGGGAGGGGGACGGAGACAGGGTCAGTCAGGGGCCGTCTGCGCATACCTGGTACGTCGGGAGGGGGACGGAGACGGGGTCAGTCTAGGGGCCGTCCGCGCATACCTGGTACATCGGGAGGGGGGCGGAGACGGGGCCAGTCTAGGGCGGACGGAGACGGACGGGTACCGCATACCTGGTGCGTCGGGAGGGGGACGGAGACAGGGTCAGTCTAGGGGCCGTCTGCGCATACCTGGTACGTCGGGAGGGGGACGGAGACGGGGTCAGTCTAGGGGCCGTCCGCGCATACCTGGTACATCGGGAGGGGGGCGGAGACGGGGCCAGTCTAGGGCGGACGGAGACGGACGGGTACCGCATACCTGGTACATCGGGACTGGGACGGAGACAGGGTCAGTCTAGGGGCCGTCCGCGCATACCTGGTACATCGGGAGGGGGACTGAGACAGGGTCAGTCTAGGGGCCGTCCGCGCATACCTGGTACATCGGGAGGGGGACGGAGACAGGGTCAGTCTAGGGGCCGTCCGCGCATACCTGGTACGTCGGGAGGGGGACGGAGACGGGGTCAGTCTAGGGGCCGTCCGCGCATACCTGGTACATCGGGAGGGGGACGGAGACGGGGTCAGTCTAGGGGCCGCCCGCGCATACCTGGTACGTCGGGAAGGGGACGGAGACCGGGTCAGTCTAGGGGTCGTCCGCACATACCTGGTACGTGGGAGACTGCCAGTCTAGGGCCGTCCGCGCATACCTGGTGCGTTGGGGAGGGGGACGGAGACGGGGTCAGTCTAGGGGCCGTCCGCGCATACCTGGTACATCGGGAGGGGGACGGAGACGGGGTCAGTCTAGGGGCCGTCCGCGCATACCTGGTACGTCGGGAGGGGGACGGAGACGGGGTCAGTCTTGGGCCGTCCGCGCATACCTGGTACATCGGGAGGGGGACGGAGACGGGGCCAGTCTAGGGGCCGTCCGCGCATACCTGGTACGTCGGGAGGGGGACGGAGACGGGGCCAGTCTAGGGGTCGTCCGCGCATACCTGGTACGTCGGGAGGGAGACGGAGACGGGGTCAGTCTAGGGGTCGTCCGCGCATACCTGGTACGTCGGGAGGGAGACGGAGACGGGGTCAGTCTAGGGGCCGCCCGCGCATACCTGGTACGTCGGGAGGGGGACGGAGACGGGGTCAGTCTAAGGGCCGTCCGCGCATACCTGGTACGTCGGGAGGGAGACGGAGACGGGGTCAGTCTAAGGGCCGTCCGCGCATACCTGGTACGTCGGGAGGGGGACGGAGACGGGGTCAGTCTTGGGCCGTCCGCGCATACCTGGTACATCGGGAGGGGGACGGAGACGGGGTCAGTCTTGGGGCCGTCCGCGCATACCTGGTACGTCGGGAGGGGGATGGAGACGGGGGTCAGTCTAAGGGCCGTCCGCGCATACCTGGTACGTCGGGAGGGGGACGGAGACGGGGTTAGTCTAGGGGCCGTCCGCGCATACCTGGTACATCGGGAGGGGGACGGAGACGGGGTCAGTCTAGGGGCCGTCCGCGCATACCTGGTACGTCGGGAAGGGGACGGAGACGGGATCAGTCTAGGGGCCGTCCGCGCATACCTGGTGCGTCGGGAGGGGGACGGAGATGGCGGGGACGAGCTAAAATACAAATAATTACCATGTTTTCAACTCACTGGATAGCTGTCGTATGTGTGGTCATTGGGAGATTTATGCTGGATGTGTATACGTTTATTTATTTTGTTTATGTGCTGCAATGGCGTCAAACCTCGCTGCCATTGGTGATAGAAATGCGATCAAGTTATTTCAATTTGAGCCGCGCTGTCCCGTTTACGCCAGTTTATTCCACTATACATCTCTCGATTCTCCCGTTTGGAATGGCATGTGTGAAGCCGTTTCAGTATTGTTCGGCATTGTAACTCGCTTCTGTCGTCCGTTTCAGCTTCAACCAGCTGGACCTGCCAGCGTTCGAAACGTACGACAAACTGCGCGAAAACCTACTGAAGGCCGTCCAGGAGTGCTCGGAAGGGTTCGGCTTCGCCTGAGGCTGTCTGTTCGACACCCGTCCAGCCGAGCGGCAGCAGCGGCAGCGGCGGCGGCAGCGGCGGCGGCTCGTTCGAGAGCACCGCCGAGGTCGGCCGGCCGACAAACAGACAGCGGCCGGCCGAGTTGCGTTTTATTTTTGTTGGGTTGCCAGGCGCGGAGCGCCGCGAGCGCCAGTGTGGGGCTGTGGAGCCCGCCAGGGGCCGAGATGGGCCCATTAGCCTGACGGGCTGACACGGGGGCCTGAAGGAGCCCGACAGGGGCAGGGCTGGTCAGCCGCCCCTCTCTCAGCGAACGGCGCGCCACCCGGCGCAGCGACGGCGCCGACGACTGGCTCCGCCTCTCTGTGTGAGGCGAGGGCTTTCAGTGTGGACTGGCGAGTTGGCGTAGATACGGTATGTACCATCCCTTGTGCGGCGCGACTGTATCAAATTGTGGTTATATTAATAAAGTTCCCATTGATTTAGACCGTGAGTTTTGGTGTGGTTGCTCTGTGGGGTCAGAAGATCAGTTATGTGTTTACAAAACTGGAAGGTCTCAAATGGATGTTGTATTAAGACACATGTTTAATGCTCACAAGTCATATGGTAGACAATATGATAAACATTTGGCGACTTCGGCCGTCCATTCTCCTCCAAGGCTACGCTGGCACGAGCGTCCCGACGTTTTGGGCCGTCCGTGACGCACCAAACGCTTCCAGACATGGCTTTCCTCAGCACTGGATAATGGCCGCCCTAGTTACTGTTTCGCTGACTCGCCACATTCCCACGAGGACACCGGATCTCCTCGCGGCGGCTTCCCTCACTGTTGGCGGCAGCGTTCTCTTAGGTCGATATTACATGGCTGGACATTGACGCTGTACACTTATTAGACGGCCATCACTGACGTAGACGGCCATCGGAACCCTCATAGGACGCTGTGCACTTATTAGACGGCCATCGCAACCCTCATAGTCTCCGTCAGTGGGAGCGCAGGGTTCCAAGCCCCTGCGCGAAGGCATCCTAACCACTGGCTACAGTACCCGATTGCACGTCGGCCCTTAGTTCTGACAAAGCTCATCTCTCTGGCACTGCACTGATCTCCCTCTAGCACTGCACGCTGCTCATCTCAGCACCCGCTCAGTATCCTCTCAGTTCAGCTGAGCGCTGTTCATCTCAGCACCTTATCAGCATCAGCATCATCATGGCTCAGCTCAGCGTCATGTCATCTCAGCACCAGGGCAGCTCAGCACCAGGGCAGCTCAGCATCAGCACCAGCTTAGCCGGCGGCGCGGGCTGGCTCGTCGCCCTCAAACGGCGAGTCGTACGCCTCCATCGGCGGGCAGGTACAGACGAGATTCCTGTCTCCGTATATATCGTCAATACGCGCCACCGTCGGCCACATCTTGTTGCTGGGCTGGACGAAGGGCGCGGGGAAGGCGGCCTGGCGCCGACTGTACTGCCGGTGCCAGTCGTCGCTCAACACGCACGCCTGGGTGTGTGGCGAGTGTTTGAGGGCGCTCTCTGATACGGGTACCCTGCCCTCCTCGATGTCGCGCACCTCCTCACGGATGTCTGGGGATGGAGGCGGACGGATATGTCAACACATGACAGACATGTCGACATATCACAGGCATGCCGTCCACATATGACAGACGTTTCAGTAAGACATACACGACAACTTGAGACAAACAGGTCGTAGAGATACACGTGATGCACAAATGGGAATCACAGTTCGATGATCTCACCTCACTCCTAGACACGTTTATAATAAACATACACACTAGCTAAACCGGTCCGTCACATCACATACCGGGTCTATAAAAGTATGCAAAGGAATCGATGTTTTTGGAATTCACTGCGACTGATTTGCACCCGGCGTCCTGGTCTGTGTGTTGGCTGCACCGACATGAGATGAATCCAGACGACCAGTTACTGTTTATAGCCCAGCTCATCCGAGGAATCCACTCAGTTCACTGTGACCCCTGCACCAGATGTGCTGGTGTACGCACTACACGGCGATTGGTGGCCTGGCTGAGTTGACGTATATGTCGGCGTGCAGTGAACTGGCTCAGGGACAGCTACGCTGCTGCCAAGTCCCGAGTGATATTCTGGTGGGTCGGTTCCGAGGAAAAGGTAGCAATGGTTATGTTGAAATGGTGATGGCAGCAGTGTTGAACTCATTTCGACCCACGCACCAAACAAACAAAAAGCAAATTGAATAATTAGTAATTGTACGGTGAATAATTACATAGAAGCGGCGTAAATATTTCCCAAAGCGATAACATTAACTTAAAATGCGACGCCAAGTTACCACTTAGAGACACAGCACGTCAATGGTCTGTTGCTCTGATGATTGAGATGTGACCCTGGCTCCATCGAATGTTACAGCGTCAGTGCTCTGATGATGGTTGATGTGACCCTGACTCCATCGAATGTTACAGCGTCAGTGGTCTGATGATGGAGATGTGACCCTGGCTCCATCGAATGTTACAGCGTCAGTGGTCTGTTGCTCTGATGATGGTTGATGTGACCCTTGCTCCATCGAATGTTACAGCGTCAGTGGTCTGCTGCTCTGATGATGGTTGATGTGACCCTGGCTCCATCGAATGTTACAGCGCCAGTGGTCTGATGATGGTTGATGTGACCCTGGCTCCATCGAATGTTACAGCGTCAGTGGTCTGTTGCTCTGATGATGGAGATGTGACCCTGGCTCCATCGAATGTTACAGCGTCAGTGGTCTGTTGCTCTGATGATGGAGATGTGACCCTGGCTCCATCGAATGTTACAGCGTCAGTGGTCTGTTACTCTGATGATGGAGATGTGACCCTGGCTCCATCGAATGTTACAGCGTCAGTGGTCTGTTGCTCTGATGATGGAGATGTGACCCTGGCTCCATCGAATGTTACAGCGTCAGTGGTCTGATCCTCTGATGATGGTTGATGTGACCCTGGCTCCATCGAATGTTACAGCGTCAGTGGTCTGCTGATGGGAGATGTGACCCTGGCTCCATCGAATGTTACAGCGTCAGTGGCCTGATGATGGTTGATGTGACCCTGGCTCCATCGAATGTTACAGCGTCAGTGGTCTGTTGATCTGATGATCGAGATGTGACCCTGGCTCCATCGAATGTTACAGCGTCAGTGGTCTGTTGCTCTGATGATGGAGATGTGACCCTGGCTCCATCGAATGTTACAGCGTCAGTGGTCTGATGATGGTTGATGTGACCCTGGCTCCATCGAATGTTACAGCGTCAGTGGTCTGATGATGGTTGATGTGACCCTGGCTCCATCGAATGTTACAGCGTCAGTGGTCTGTTGCTCTGATGATGGAGATGTGACCCTGGCTCCATCGAATGTTACAGCGTCAGTGGCCTGTTCCTCTGATGAACATGACCCTGGCTCCATCGAATGTTGTGTTTGGATTCGGAGAAGGACTGTCGGACCGAGAGGCCAGAAACGACCTCTCTGACCGACCACACCCCCGGCGGAGCAGCTGGTGTTGGCTCTTTGCCAGCGACCCGCCACACCCCCAGCGGAGCAGCTGGTGTTGGCACTTTGCCAGCCGGAGATGACAGATCTAGCAAAACTTGTGGCACGAGTACCTACTGAAACTGCTCAATTCGTATCATGAAAAGTAGCACAGAGACGGTATTTGCCTGTCGAAAGTTGTCAGATATGCGGTCTACGTAAACTTTCGATTAACAAATACCTTCAATGTTGTGTACTTGAAGCATGAACTCAGAAATTTCCGCAACCTTGAAGCGGATTTCCGCCCCCGATTTTCACCTCTGATACGAACCACCGTCGGTTGCTACTTGCTAACCCTGGCTGCCCGACCCCGTGCTCCCCACCTGACCCCGACCCCGCCCCAACCCCGTGCTCCCCACCCAGTGGCGTCGCAGAGCATCTTTGAGTGGGGGGTCGGCTGAAATGACGAACAAAAATGTACCCTATTTTTTGCGTG
This sequence comes from Chirona hameri, assembly GCA_036785665.1. Lineage (NCBI taxonomy): Eukaryota > Metazoa > Arthropoda > Thecostraca > Balanomorpha > Balanidae > Chirona > Chirona hameri. The sequence goes on along the minus strand of JAXIVJ010006047.1, from coordinate 29,318 downwards.
TATTTAAGCCTTTGTAGCATTTTTTTATGTGGATTTTCATGTTATAGTAGGTACTTGTTATTTAGCGCCGTCAAGCGGCGCGAATTTTTGTAACGGGTGTTCTTGATAAAACGCAGAAATACAGGCGGTGGGCCATGTATAGGATAAGAAGCTAAAAATGCTATACATTCAATTCAGTGTTACGAGGAACCGAATACGATGGCGATGGCTTCGTTATGACGATGGCCACCGATGTGACGCCGCGAAAATTTTAATTTTAGGTCGTGGAAAATTACATTTTAATATTGGAACCAGACCGTGAATGGACCCAAGCCTCAGGTAACCTTTTCCTGGTTACACATCTCGGTATGATGAAAAATATTGAAATGAAGGTAGTTTTTCATATGCATTAGCCTCGGATAGTAAATCACGATGACCGGTGGCACTTGGCAGTCAGCGCTTAATAGTACATATGATAATAATAACTGTATACATATGAACCAACTGTAACAAACATCTAGTAACAGTGCAAATGGTTTGAAAGCAGCAAGGGGCAGAACGACTTTTCCTCGCATAAATGGTCCCTGTGTATCTGGAGAAGTCGGGAGGAGATGGCTTGGGAGATGGTCCTGGCCTGGTCCCACTATTAGCTCTTCGGTCCAGCAAGCTGGACACCGCTGGAACAGCTTCCGGGTGCCGATGTCCGCGTCTTCGCGTTCGCGTCGCCTTTTTCGAAAATCGACAGACTAGCTAAACATGCAGCCCGCTTGAAAGTTAATATTTTATGAAGGGAGTGGGCCCTGGTGGAATTCGTTTTACCATTTTCCAAATTGGTATAAGCAATTACGAAACTTGTGTCATGTGTCTTGTGTCAAATTTCCACCTTTTGACTGTGGATAGCTGAACTTTGACTGCTGCAAAGGCAATTTTTACGATAAATTGTTAACTTCCCCCGCAAAAAGTGGTGTGTGTGTGTGGGGGGAGGGTCAACCACCCCTCCTGAGAGTGGGGGGTACGGGGGACCGACCCTCCCGTCGGCGACGCTCCTGCATGTTACGGATGAAATTTCCTTCGTTTTCCTTTCGGAGCAGGGGTGTGTCGAATGGAAAACGAAGGAAATTTCATCCGTAACTGACTGAGCCCATTTCCACGTCGCATGGGTATAGGATCCTATTCAGTTGAGGGGGCTTCAGCCCCCCCCCCCCCCACACACACACACACACACACACACACACGCACTTGACTTCAGCCACCCCAACTTGAACGAGGAAGTGGGTCAAATCCGGGGAGAAATCTGTATTTTGGTGGATTTTGATGGTACTTTAAGCGATTTTCACAGCTCAGCCCCCCCCCCCAACTTTTCTGGAGAAGCTACGCCCCTGCCACGTCGTATTTTTCATATTCCAATCTTGATTTTAATAGGAATTACATGCAAACTAAAATCAGCTTCAGCCATAAAAAGTTTTTTTTTTTTTTGGGGGGGGGGGGGGGGGGGGGGTTGGCCGCCATAAAGGGGGGGATCAACCCCCTCCCCGTCAGCGACGCCCCTGTGACCCCACCCGTCGTCGCTGGCTCACCGCCAGCTGCGCCACACCTGTCAGTCTTAGTAGCCGACGTCCGTCGCGCAGCACTCACGGCGCAGCAGCCAACTCCAGCCAGTGGCGGATCCAGGGGGGGGGCGCCCCCTGAGTCTCGAAGGGGCCCAATAGCCCGAGGGGGCCCATAGCCAATCGAAGTGATTCGAAACGAATTCCATTCCGTTTTCAAAGAACTCTCAAGTAAATTTGCCCACTCTGACCTTCAGAGGGCCCGCTCGATGGTCTGACTTCTAGAGGGCCCACTCTGACATCCAGAGGGCCCATTCTGGCTTTGAGGGCCAATTCTGGTTTGTAGAGGCCCATATTGGCATGTGAAAGGCATATTTTAAACTAAAAGGGTCTATTCTGGCCTACATCTGTCTCCAAGGTCAAAAGGGCCCACCAAGGCTTGATGGGGACCCACCAAGGCTTGATGGGGGCCCACCAAGGCCTGGGGTCCACTTTGCTACGTGGTCGTGACCCCCTCCTTGACCGAATCCTGGATCCGTTTCACTGACTCCAGCGCCGATCATCGGTAGATAATACCGGTATCGTGACTGGCCCAGTTAATACTGCCGGCCTCCCATCTACCTCCATTATGTATGTATAGCGATCGATGGGTCCTGGCCCACGCGGCATTGCGGCCCGACCACGCCAGAGCGCCTTTTTGCCGATTATGTTATGTGTTGTCGCTTGGACTGTCCAGGCAACGAGTCTGTCGTGGCGCGGTGGCGCGGTGGTGACTGGTGTAGCGGGTGCCAGGCAGGTGGGTAGGTACTGTTTTCAGGTCAGGGGAGGCGGAGGGGTCAGGGGAGGGGGGGGGGGGGGTGACTTACACATAAGGGCGTCACAGAATCGGTCCAGCTCAGCTCTGTCCTCCGACTCGGTCGGCTCGATCATCAGAGAACCGGTCACAGGCCATGACATGGTCGGAGCGTGGAAACCTGAAACATAAACATGTCGTAAAAGGTGACGGTATGCTACATTGATAGTGATGGTTAGACAATCATAAATGTAGGTATGCGTGTTAGTCTGTTCGTTTCGTTATGCGAAAGAAATATCATTTCTCTGATCGATCTACCAATGTAGCACATGTTGCCATGAAGGGATAAAAACTAGCACTTCGTTCATTATGAAGACAAAGAAGAACGTCAACAAAGCAACATTCAGCGGATATACAATAATGCGTGAATTCTGCCAGCGAAATGCAGTCACCGAACCTGCAGCAGAACAGCTTCCGTCTATTCGTCGTGACCACAGCCCTGACCCGCCTACCAACCGAAGTGTTTGTTTACTGACCGTAGTCCTGCAGCCGTTTGGCGATGTCCACCACTTCGATGCCTGCCGCCACAGCCCTGACCCGCCTACCAACCGAAGTGTTTGTTTACTGACCGTAGTCCTGCAGCCGTTTGGCGATGTCCACCACTTCGATGCCTGCCGACTTTTTGAACTCTCGGCAATCGATGATGAACTCGTGTGCCACCATGCCGGAACGGCCGGTGAATAGGATCTTGTAGTGGTTCTCCAGACGTTTCTTCATGTAGTTGGCGTTCAGGATGGCTACCTGGGTGGCTTTCCGTAGGCCCTTGTAACCCATCATCTGCAGGACGCAGCACAGCTCGGTGATAGGTAATACTGGATTGCCGGCTCGGTCTGGTACAATGACACTAATCACTATAGCGTTCGGTACACATACATCGTATTTAAGCTCAGTGACGCTCAGCTCAGTTCATTACGATTGATGCCAGCACTCGCTTACAAGAAACAATGACGTCAATATAAATATATTTTAGTGATCATAATATGTTTTAAAAAACCTTGCCCGTCGATGATTAACCGAGTCGTTTCGGTTTGCGGGGCTAGCACAGCGCCAGCAAAACAAAACAGCTGGCGTTACTAACCTTAATATAGGCCCAGGAGATGGGCAGGATGAGCGCCGAGCCGTACGGTGCAGCTGACACCACACCAAAGCTCTGGGCGTACTTGACCCCAGCCATGGGGTCGACTACCGGGTGGGAGGGCAGGAACGGTGCCAGGTGCTCCTTCCTGGTAACAGAGGGGATAAGTTTAGACGGTGTCCTTGACCTTGGTCTGGGAGCGTCCTGGTGCCCGTCCAGAAGTTGGCAAAAATGACCGTGGCTTAGTGATAGGTACCTATAGCTGAAAACTTGTAAGCCGAGCTCAATCTCAATAATTAACGTATCGATGGGAGCACTGCTCAAAATATGATGGTGGATTCTTAATCGATTGATAACCGTTCCCTCGTGAACCGACCTCAGTCTGGGAGGGCAGGAACCTCAGTCAGGGGACCTCAGTCCAATAAGCAACAAATCGATTCGATCACTGCTCAAAGTTATTTTCTTGAGATTTTTTCTCTCGGGAATTAGACCTAATCACCAAAAATGTTGCACTGTAAAACATCAATGAACCCATCTTGAAAACTTTAACGTCGAGCAAGAGCATGAGCAATGAACATTGAGCGAACGGCGCCTCACTCACACGCCGATGGGTCCCATGCCGGGCCCGCCTCCTCCGTGTGGAATGCAGAACGTCTTGTGCAGGTTTAGATGGGAGACGTCCGAACCATAGTCTCCTGGCCGACACAGGCCCACCTGAGCGTTCATGTTGGCCCCGTCCAGGTAGACTTGCCCGCCGTACGCGTGCACGTCAGCACACACCTCGGCGATCGACTCCTCGAACACGCCGTTGGTCGAGGGGTAGGTGATCATCAGGCAGGCCAGGTCGTCCTTGTGCTTCTCGAACTGATGGGTAAAAGTGAGGTGAGGGATGGGTCATTTGGAGTCACAGGCACACATGTGGGATGACGGCCCACCTCGGATGAGATGTCACGTCTAGATTCTCAGCGACAAAAAGCTTCCGATTCGAGAAAGCTTTACGGAAACGTGCGCTAAATATACGCACATTAAATACTTAGGCTCATCCCCATGTGCTAATATGAACTGGTATTTCAGGAAGCGCATATTCATCGCAACCGCGTTCCTGCGGTCTCCCAGTACTGTTGCATTGCGGTACAGTCTACCTCTCATGTGTACTGCGATACAGTCTACCTCTCATATGTGTATTGCGGTACATTCTACCTCTCATAGGTGTACTGCGGTACAGTCTACCTCTCATAGGTGTACTGGAGTACAGTCTACCTCTCATAGGTGTCATGCGGTACAGTCTACCTCTCATAGATGTCCTGCGGTACAGTCTACCTCTCATAGGTGTACTGCGGTACAGTCTACCTCTCATAGGTGTACTGCGGTACAGTCTACCTATCATAGGTGTAATGCGGTACAGTCTACCTCTCATATATGTACTGCGGTACAGTCTGCCTATCATAGGTGTACTGCGGTACAGTCTACCTATCATAGATGTACTGCGGTACAGTCTACCTCTCATATGTGTACTGCGGTACATTCTACCTCTCATAAGTGTACTGCGGTACAGTCTACCTCTCATGTGTACTGCGGTACATTATACCTCTCATAGGTGTACTGCGGTACAGTCTACCTCTCATAGGTGTACTGCGGTACAGTCTACCTCTCATAGGTGTAATGCGGTACAGTCTACCTCTCATAGATGTACTGCGATACAGTCTACCTATCATAGGTGTACTGCGGTACAGTCTACCTCTCATAGATGTACTGCGGTACAGTCTACCTCTCATATATGTACTGCGGTACAGTCTACCTATCATAGGTGTACTGCGGTACAGTCTACCTATCATGTATGTACTGCGGTACAGTCTACCTCTCATAGGTGTACTGCGGTACAGTCTACATCTCATAGATGCACTGCGGTACAGTCTACCTCTCATAGATATACTGCGGTACAGTCTACCTCTCATATATGTACTGCGGTACAGTCTACCTATGATATATGTACTGCGGTACAGTCTACCTCTCATAAATGTACTGCGGTACAGTCAACCTATCATATATGTACTGCGGTACAGTCTACCTCTCATAGATGTACTGCGGTACAGTCTACCTATCATATATGTACTGCGGTACAGTCTACCTATCATATATGTACTGTGGTACAGTCTACCTATCATACATGTACTGCGGTACAGTCTACCTATCATATATGTACTGCGGTACAGTCTACCTATCATATATGTACTGCGGTACAGTCTACCTGTCATAGATGTACTGCGGTACAGTCTACCTATCACCTATCATATTTGTACTGCGGTACAGTCTACCTATATGTGCGTCAAGTTCGCGTTGTATTCGTATTCGTTTTCAGCGTCGAGTTCCGATTTTCCCCCAAACTTAGCATATGGGTAGATCTCATCGAGTTATGCACGAATATGCAATCCGTTTTGACCTAGGACAAATGGTTTGACCTCCAGAGGTCACTGAAATGTCATCGCACGGGGTACCCTCTAATTGTTTCGTTTACCGTCCGATTTAATCGCAAGGGACTCAAACGACTCTCCGGCACCCCAGCTTGCGTCAGGAAAAACAAAATATCACCTAGAGGTCAAAGGTCAAGGTCACGGGGACGAATACGATATTTTAAGCTTCGGTACCAGCTTGTGTACCCTCTAGTTTTTTTCGTTTACCGTCCCATTTGCTCGCAATGGGCAAAAAGGGACTCGCAGGAACCCCACCTTGCGTCAGGAAAAAAAATCACCTAGAGGTTAAAGGTCAAGGTCACGGGGACGAATACGAGATTTTAAGCTTCGGTGCCAGCTTGTGTACCATCTAGTTTCTTCGTTTACCGTCCGATTTGCTCGCAATGGGCAAAAAGGGACTCGCCGGCATGTTAGCTTGCGTCAGGAAAAACAAAAAGTCATCCAGAGGTCAAAGGTCAAGGTCACGGGGACGAATACGAGATTTTAAGCTTCGGTACCAGCATGGTCTACCCTCTAGTTTTTTCGTTTACCGTCCCATTGTCTCGCAATGGGCAAAAAGGGACTCGCCGGCACCCCAAAATGCGTCAGGAAAAACAAAAAATCACCTAGAGGTCAAAGGTCAAGGTCACAGGGACGAATACGAGATTTTAAGCTTCGGTACCAGCTTGTGTACCCTCTACTTTTTTCGTTTACCGTCCGATTTGCTCGCAATGGGCAAAAAGAGACTCGCCGACATCCTAGGTTGCGTCAGGAACAACAAAAAATCACCTAGAGGTGAAAGGTCAAGGTCACGGGGACGAAAACGAGATTGTAAGCTTCGGTACCAGCTTGTGTACCCTCTAGTTTTTTTCGTTTACCGTCCGATATGCTCGCAATGGGCAAAAAGGGACTCGCCGGCACGTTAGCTTGCGTCAGGAAAAACAAAAAGTCATCTAGAGGTCAAAGGTCAAGGTCACGGGGACGAATACGAGATTCTAAGCTTCGGTACCAGCATGGTGTACTCTAGTTTTTTTTTCGTTTACCGTCCGATTTGCTCGCAATGGGCAAAAAGAGATTTTCCGGCACCCCAGCTTGCGTCAGGAAAAACAAAAAATCACATAGAGGTCAAAGGTCAAGGTCACGGGGACGAATAAGATATTTTAAGCTTCGGCACCAGCTTGTGTACCCTCTAGTTTTTTTCGTTTACCGTCCGATTTGCTCGCAATGCGCAAAAAAAGGACTCGCGGCATCCCAGTTTGCGTCAGGAAAAACAAAAAATCACCTAGAGGTCCAAGGTCAAGGTCACGGGGACGAATACGAGATTTTAAGCTTCGGTACCAGCTTGTGTACCCTCTAGTTTTTTTTTTCGTTTACCGTCCGATTTGCTCGCAATGGGAAAAAGGGACTCGCCGGCACCCCACCTTGCGTCAGGAAAAACAAAAAAAATCACCTAGAGGTCAAAGGTCAAGGTCACGGGGACGAATATGAGATTTTAAGCTTCGGTACCAGCTTGTGTACCCTCTAGTTTTTTTCGTTTACCGTCCGATCTGCTTGCATTCGTTCCTGTGACCTTGACCTTTGACCTCTAGGTGATTTTTGTTTTTTCCTGACGCAAGGTGGGGTGCCGGCGAGTCCCTTTTTGCCCATTGCGAGCAAATCGGACGGTAAACGAAAAAACTAGAGGGTACACCATGCTGGTACCGAAGCTTAAACTCTCGTATTCGTCCAGAGGACCTTGACCTTTGACCTCTGGATGATTGTTTTTCCTGACGCAAGCTAACGTGCCGGCAAGTCCCTTTTTGCCAATTGCAAGCAAATCGGACGGTAAACAAACAAACTACAGGGTACACAAGCTGGTACCGAAGCTTGAAATCTCGTATTCGTCCCCGTGACATTGACCTTTGACCTCTAGATGATTTTTTGTTTTTCTTGACGCAAGGTGGGGTGCCGGCGAGTCCCTTTTTGCCCATTGCGAGCAAATCAGACGGTAAACGAAAAACTAGAGGGTACACCATGCTGGTACCGAAGCTTAAAATCTCGTATTCGTTCAGAGGAACTTGACCTTTGACCTCTGGATGACTTTTGTTTTTCCTGACGCAATCTGGGGTGCCGGCGAGTCGTTTGAGCCCCTTTGCGATTACATCGGACGGTAAACGAAACAATTAGAGGGTACCCCGTGCGATGAAAATTTCAGTGACCTCTGGAGGTCAAAACATTTGTCCTAGATCAAAACGGATTGCATATTCGTGCATAACTCGATGAGATCTACCCATATGCTAAGTTTGGGGAAAATCGGAACTCGACGCTGAAAACGAATACGAATACGACGCTAACTTGACGCACATTCTACCTATCATATATATACTGCGGTACAGTCTACCTTTCATAAATGTACTGCGGTACAGTCTACCTCTCATATATGTACTGCGGTACAGTCTACCTCTCATAGATGTACTGCCGTACAGTCTACCTATCATATATGTACTGCGGAACAGTCTACCTCTCATAGATGTACTGCGGTACAGTCTACCTCTCATAGATGTACTGCGGTACAGTCTACCTATCATATATGCACTGCAGTACTGTCTACCTATCATAGATGTACTGCGGTACAGTCTACCTATCATAGATATACTGCGGTACAGTCTACCTATCATATATGTATTGCGATACAGTCTACCTCTCATAGATGTACTGCGGTACAGTCTACCTCTCATAGATGTACTGCGGTACAGTCTACCTCTCATAGGTGTACTGTGGTACAGTCTACCTATCATATATGTATTGCGGTACAGTCTACCTATCATAGATGTACTGCGATACATTCTACCTCTCGTAGGTGTACTGCGGTACAGTCTACCTATCATATATGTACTGCGGTACAGTCTACCTCTCATAGATGCACTGCGGTACAGTCTACCTCTCATAGGTGTACTGCGGACAGTATACCTATCATATATGTACTGCGATACAGTCTACCTCTCATAGATGTACTGCGGTACAGTCTACCTATCATATATGTACTGCGGTACAGTCTACCTATCATATATGTATTGCGGTACAGTCTACCTATCATATATGTACTGCGATACAGTCTACCTATCACCTATCATATATGTATTGCGGTACAGTCTACCTATCATATTTGTACTGCGGTACAGTCTACCTATCACCTATCATATATGTATTGCGATACAGTCTACCTATCATATATGTATTGCGGTACAGTCTACCACTAGACTTGCGCTACGGCGAGTGTTCCACAAATTGGATGTGATCAGTGACGTCGCTGGGAATGGGATAAGACTCGCCGATACATTTGGGTACATGTTCTTGGTGCACCATTGCAAGGGCGACGCCACCTTCCGAAAGTTGGGGGGGGGGGGGGGGGGGGGGGGATGGAGGCATTCTGAAGTCGATTCTTTCCATGCAACGCCCATAGGCGTAATGTTAAGATCCGAAAATGTGGGGGGGGGGGGGCACGTCCCCCCGTCCCCCCTGTGGCGAAGCCCCTGCACTATTGAGAGACTAGTTGAGCGACAAAGCTGTATCTATTAACCTGATCATCAGTCCTACAAAGCGAGTATCAAACGCCCCTCATATTTAACAACGTTTTGGACATTCTAAATCGACCAAGAACCTGTTGAGTAGCTCAACACCTTGGGAAGGAGTATTCAAATTTTACCTCACGCCAACTAAGGAAATTATACCAACTAAGACAATTAGGCCAACTAAGAGAAATAGAAAAACACACCCGTTTGATTCGAGTGTCACAGTGTGTTTGAGGTTTCAGCAGTGAGGTTTCAGTTTCAGTACAGTGAGGTTTCAGTTTCAGTACAGTGAGGTTTCAGTTTCAGTACAGTGAGGTTTCAGTTTCAGTACAGTGTGGTTTCAGTTTCAGTACAGTGAGGTTTCAGTTTCAGTACAGTGAGGTTTCAGTTTCAGTACAGTGAGGTTTCAGTTTCAGTACAGTGAGGTTTCAGTTTCAGTACAGTGAGGTTTCAGTTTCAGTACAGTGAGGTTTCAGTTTCAGTACAGTGTACACCGTTTTGACGCAACAGTCTGTGCAGCCCTTCGGTATTAAAGACTACGTTCTAGTTTTCTCAATTTCGTATCAAAATGATCCAAATATTGAAATTGTTAGGTCAATGAAGCGAATGAGCTAAAACCAGTGACTGCTACACAAACTTAAAGAGACATTTTGGAAGCTTGAATCGGAAAGGCCCCAAGATATATTTAATTTATACGTATCCGCTCCACGATTGACTTTGGCCCTGCTGAGAGCCGGGACTGCGCCCCTGCTGGGACTGCGTTATATAGCGCGCATCTCTGCCTGCGACCTTCAGGGGCGTGGCACGACGAACATGGAGTGGGTCCAGACGGTGACATAGCCCTGCCCGGGACATAGACAGTGGGCTCCTCCGACGCCCCTGCTGTCAGGCGTCAGTCTCTTGTAGACATTGAGTGGGTCCAGACGGCGACATAGCCCTGCCCGGGACATAGACAGTGGGCTCCTCCGACGCCCCTGCTGTCAGGCGTCAGTCTCTTGTAGACATTGAGTGGGTCCAGACGGCGACATAGCCCTGCCCGGGACAAAGACAGTGGGCTCCTCCGACGCCCCTGCCGTCAGGCGTCAGTCTCTTGTAGACATTGAGTGGGTCCAGACGGCGACATAGCCCTGCCCGGGACATAGACAGTGGGCTCCTCCGACGCCCCTGCTGTCAGGCGTCAGTCTCTTGTAGACATTGAGTGGGTCCAGACGGCGACATAGCCCTGCCCGGAACATAGACAGTGGGCTCCTCCGACGCCCCTGCTGTCAGGCGTCAGTCTCTTGTAGACATTGAGTGGGTCCAGACGGCGACATAGCCCTGCCCGGGACATAGACAGTGGGCTCCTCCGACGCCCCTGCTGTCAGGCGTCAGTCTCTTGTAGACATTGAGTGGGTCCAGACGGCGACATAGCCCTGCCCGGGACATAGACAGTGGGCTCCTCCGACGCCCCTGCTGTCAGGCGTCAGTCTCTTGTAGACATTGAGTGGGTCCAGACGGCGACATAGCCCTGCCCGGGACATAGACAGTGGGCTCCTCCGACGCCCCTGCTGTCAGTCGTCAGTCTCTTGTAGACATTGAGTGGGTCCAGACGGCGACATAGCCCTGCCCGGGACATAGACAGTGGGCTCCTCCGACGCCCCTGCTGCCAGGCGTCAGTCTCTTGTAGACATTGAGTGGGTCCAGACGGCGACATAGCCCTGCCCGGGACATAGACAGTGGGCTCCTCCGACGCCCCTGCTGTCAGGCGTCAGTCTCTTGTAGACATTGAGTGGGTCCAGACGGCGACATAGCCCTGCCCGGGACATAGACAGTGGGCTCCTCCGACGCCCCTGCTGTCAGGCGTCAGTCTCTTGTAGACATTGAGTGGGTCCAGACGGCGACATAGTCCTGCCCGGGACATAGACAGTGGGCTCCTCCGACGCCCCTGCTGTCAGGCGTCAGTCTCTTGTAGACATTGAGTGGGTCCAGACGGCGACATAGTCCTGCCCGGGACATAGACAGTGGGCTCCTCCGACGCCCCTGCTGTCAGGCGTCAGTCTCTTGCAGACATTGAGTGGGTCCAGACGGCGACATAGCCCTGCCCGGGACATAGACAGTGGGCTCCTCCGACGCCCCTGCTGTCAGGCGTCAGTCTCTTGTAGACATTGAGTGGGTCCAGACGGCGACATAGCCCTGCCCGGGACATAGACAGTGGGCTCCTCCGACGCCCCTGCTGTCAGTCGTCAGTCTCTTGTAGACATGGAGTGGGTCCAGACGGCGACATAGCCCTGCCCGGGACATAGACAGTGGGCTCCTCCGACGCCCCTGCTGTCAGGCGTCAGTCTCTTGTAGACATTGAGTGGGTCCAGACGGCGACATAGCCCTGCCCGGGACATAGACAGTGGGCTCCTCCGACGCCCCTGCTGTCAGGCGTCAGTCTCTTGTAGACATTGAGTGGGTCCAGACGGCGACATAGCCCTGCCCGGGACATAGACAGTGGGCTCCTCCGACGCCCCTGCTGTCAGTCGTCAGTCTCTTGTAGACATTGAGTGGGTCCAGACGGCGACATAGCCCTGCCCGGGACATAGACAGTGGGCTCCTCCGACGCCCCTGCTGTCAGGCGTCAGTCTCTTGTAGACATTGAGTGGGTCCAGACGGCGACATAGTCCTGCCCGGGACATAGACAGTGGGCTCCTCCGACGCCCCTGCTGTCAGGCGTCAGTCTCTTGTAGACATTGAGTGGGTCCAGACGGCGACATAGCCCTGCCCGGGACATAGACAGTGGGCTCCTCCGACGCCCCTGCTGTCAGTCGTCAGTCTCTTGTAGACATGGAGTGGGTCCAGACGGCGACATAGCCCTGCCCGGGACATAGACAGTGGGCTCCTCCGACGCCCCTGCTGTCAGTCGTCAGTCTCTTGTAGACATGGAGTGGGTCCAGACGGCGACATAGCCCTGCCCGGGACATAGACAGTGGGCTCCTCCGACGCCCCTGCTGGCAGTCGTCAGTCTCTTGTAGACATGGAGTGGGTCCAGACGGCGACATAGCCCTGCCCGGGACATAGACAGTAGGCTCCTCCGACGCCCCTGCTGTCAGGCGTCAGTCTCTTGTAGACATTGAGTGGGTCCAGACGGCGACATAGCCCTGCCCGGGACATAGACAGTGGGCTCCTCCGACGCCCCTGCTGTCAGGCGTCAGTCTCTTGTAGACATTGAGTGGGTCCAGACGGCGACATAGCCCTGCCCGGGACATAGACAGTGGGCTCCTCCGACGCCCCTGCTGTCAGGCGTCAGTCTCTTGTAGACATTGAGTGGGTCCAGACGGCGACATAGCCCTGCCCGGGACATAGACAGTGGGCTCCTCCGACGCCCCTGCTGTCAGGCGTCAGTCTCTTGTAGACATTGAGTGGGTCCAGACGGCGACATAGCCCTGCCCTGGACATAGACAGTGGGCTCCTCCGACGCCCCTGCTGTCAGGCGTCAGTCTCTTGTAGACATTGAGTGGGTCCAGACGGCGACATAGCCCTGCCCGGGACATAGACAGTGGGCTCCTCCGACGCCCCTGCTGTCAGGCGTCAGTCTCTTGTAGACATTGAGTGGGTCCAGACGGCGACATAGCCCTGCCCGGGACATAGACAGTGGGCTCCTCCGACGCCCCTGCTGTCAGGCGTCAGTCTCTTGTAGACATTGAGTGGGTCCAGACGGCGACATAGCCCTGCCCGGGACATAGACAGTGGGCTCCTCCGACGCCCCTGCTGTCAGTCGTCAGTCTCTTGTAGACATGGAGTGGGTCCAGACGGCGACATAGCCCTGCCCGGGACATAGACAGTGGCTCCTCCGACGCCCCTGCTGTCAGGCGTCAGTCTCTTGTAGACATTGAGTGGGTCCAGACGGCGACATAGCCCTGCCCGGGACATAGACAGTGGGCTCCTCCTACGCCCCTGCTGTCAGGCGTCAGTCTCTTGTAGACATTGAGTGGGTCCAGACGGCGACATAGCCCTGCCCGGGACATAGACAGTGGGCTCCTCCGACGCCCCTGCTGTCAGTTGTCAGTCTCTTGTAGACATGGAGTGGGTCCAGACGGCGACATAGCCCTGCCCGGGACATAGACAGTGGGCTCCTCCGACGCCCCTGCTGTCAGGCGTCAGTCTCTTGTAGACATTGAGTGGGTCCAGACGGCGACATAGCCCTGCCCGGGACATAGACAGTGGGCTCCTCCGACGCCCCTGTTGTCAGGCGTCAGTCTCTTGTAGACATTGAGTGGGTCCAGACGGCGACATAGCCCTGCCCGGGACATAGACAGTGGGCTCCTCCGACGCCCCTGCTTTCAGGCGTCAGTCTCTTGTAGACATTGAGTGGGTCCAGACGGCGACATAGCCCTGCCCGGGACATAGACAGTGGGCTCCTCCGACGCCCCTGCTGTCAGGCGTCAGTCTCTTGTAGACATTGAGTGGGTCCAGACGGCGACATAGCCCTGCCCGGGACATAGACAGTGGGCTCCTCCGACGCCCCTGCTGTCAGGCGTCAGTCTCTTGTAGACATGGAGTGGGTCCAGACGGCGACATAGCCCTGCCCGGGACATAGACAGTGGGCTCCTCCGACGCCCCTGCTGTCAGGCGTCAGTCTCTTGTAGACATTGAGTGGGTCCAGACGGCGACATAGCCCTGCCCGTGACATAGACAGTGGGCTCCTCCGACGCCCCTGCTGTCAGGCGTCAGTCTCTTGTAGACATTGAGTGGGTCCAGACGGCGACATAGCCCTGCCCGGGACATAGACAGTGGGCTCCTCCGACGCCCCTGCTGTCAGGCGTCAGTCTCTTGTAGACATTGAGTGGGTCCAGACGGCGACATAGCCCTGCCCGGGACATAGACAGTGGGCTCCTCCGACGCCCCTGCTGTCAGGCGTCAGTCTCTTGTAGACATGGAGTGGGTCCAGACGGCGACATAGCCCTGCCCGGGACATAGACAGTGGGCTCCTCCGACGCCCCTGCTGTCAGGCGTCAGTCTCTTGTAGACATGGAGTGGGTCCAGACGGCGACATAGCCCTGCCCGGAACATAGACAGTGGGCTCCTCCGACGCCCCTGCTGTCAGGCGTCAGTCTCTTGTAGACATGGAGTGGGTCCAGACGGCGACATAGCCCTGCCCGGGACATAGACAGTGGGCTCCTCCGACGCCCCTGCTGTCAGGCGTCAGTCTCTTGTAGACATTGAGTGGGTCCAGACGGCGACATAGCCCTGCCCGGGACATAGACAGTGGGCTCCTCCGACGCCCCTGCTGTCAGTCGTCAGTCTCTTGTAGACATTGAGTGGGTCCAGACGGCGACATAGCCCTGCCCGGGACATAGACAGTGGGCTCCTCCGACGCCCCTGCTGTCAGGCGTCAGTCTCTTGTAGACATTGAGTGGGTCCAGACGGCGACATAGCCCTGCCCGGGACATAGACAGTGGGCTCCTCCGACGCCCCTGCTGTCAGGCGTCAGTCTCTTGTAGACATTGAGTGGGTCCAGACGGCGACATAGCCCTGCCCGGGACATAGACAGTGGGCTCCTCCGACGCCCCTGCTGTCAGTCGTCAGTCTCTTGTAGACATTGAGTGGGTCCAGACGGCGACATAGCCCTGCCCGGGACATAGACAGTGGGCTCCTCCGACGCCCCTGCTGTCAGGCGTCAGTCTCTTGTAGACATTGAGTGGGTCCAGACGGCGACATGGCCCTGCCCGGGACATAGACAGTGGGCTCCTCCGACGCCCCTGCTGGCAGGCGTCAGTCTCTTGTAGACATTGAGTGGGTCCAGACGGCGACATAGCCCTGCCCGGGACATAGACAGTGGGCTCCTCCGACGCCCCTGCTGTCAGGCGTCAGTCTCTTGTAGACATTGAGTGGGTCCAGACGGCGACATAGCCCTGCCCGGGACATAGACAGTGGGCTCCTCCGACGCCCCTGCTGTCAGGCGTCAGTCTCTTGTAGACATTGAGTGGGTCCAGACGGCGACTTAGCCCTGCCCGGGACATAGACAGTGGGCTCCTCCGACGCCCCTGCTGTCAGGCGTCAGTCTCTTGTAGACATTGAGTGGGTCCAGACGGCGACATAGCCCTGCCCGGGACATAGACAGTGGGCTCCTCCGACGCCCCTGCTGTCAGGCGTCAGTCTCTTGTAGACATTGAGTGGGTCCAGACGGCGAGATAGCCCTGCCCGGGACATAGACAGTGGGCTCCTCCGACGCCCCTGCTGTCAGTCGTCAGTCTCTTGTAGACATTGAGTGGGTCCAGACGGCGACATAGCCCTGCCCGGGACATAGACAGTGGGCTCCTCCGACGCCCCTGCTGTCAGTCGTCAGTCTCTTGTAGACATTGAGTGGGTCCAGACGGCGACATAGCCCTGCCCGGGACATAGACAGTGGGCTCCTCCGACGCCCCTGCTGTCAGGCGTCAGTCTCTTGTAGACATTGAGTGGGTCCAGACGGCGACATAGCCCTGCCCGGGACATAGACAGTGGGCTCCTCCGACGCCCCTGCTGTCAGTCGTCAGTCTCTTGTAGACATTGAGTGGGTCCAGACGGCGACATAGCCCTGCCCGGGACATAGACAGTGGGCTCCTCCGAAGCCCCTGCTGTCAGGCGTCAGTCTCTTGTAGACATTGAGTGGGTCCAGACGGCGACATAGCCCTGCCCGGGACATAGACAGTGGGCTCCTCCGACGCCCCTGCTGTCAGTCGTCAGTCTCTTGTAGACATTGAGTGGGTCCAGACGGCGACATAGCCCTGCCCGGGACATAGACAGTGGGCTCCTCCGACGCCCCTGCTGGCAGTCGTCAGTCTCTTGTAGACATTGAGTGGGTCCAGACGGCGACATAGCCCTGCCCGGGACATAGACAGTGGGCTCCTCCGACGCCCCTGCTGTCAGACGTCAGTCTCTTGTAGACATGGAGTGGGTCCAGACGGCGACATAGCCCTGCCCGGGACATAGACAGTGGGCTCCTCCGACGCCCCTGCTGTCAGGCGTCAGTCTCTTGTAGACATTGAGTGGGTCCAGACGGCGACATAGCCCTGCCCGGGACATAGACAGTGGGCTCCCCCGACGCCCCTGCTGTCAGTCGTCAGTCTCTTGTAGACATTGAGTGGGTCCAGACGGCGACATAGCCCTGCCCGGGACATAGACAGTGGGCTCCTCCGACGCCCCTGCTGTCAGTCGTCAGTCTCTTGTAGACATTGAGTGGGTCCAGACGGCGACATAGCCCTGCCCGGGACATAGACAGTGGGCTCCTCCGACGCCCCTGCTGTCAGGCGTCAGTCTCTTGTAGACATTGAGTGGGTCCAGACGGCGACATAGCCCTGCCCGGGACATAGACAGTGGGCTCCTCCGACGCCCCTGCTGTCAGGCGTCAGTCTCTTGTAGACATTGAGTGGGTCCAGACGGCGACATAGCCCTGCCCGGGACATAGACAGTGGGCTCCTCCGACGCCCCTGCTGTCAGTCGTCAGTCTCTTGTAGACATGGAGTGGGTCCAGACGGCGACATAGCCCTGCCCGGGACATAGACAGTGGCTCCTCCGACGCCCCTGCTGTCAGGCGTCAGTCTCTTGTAGACATTGAGTGGGTCCAGACGGCGACATAGCCCTGCCCGGGACATAGACAGTGGGCTCCTCCTACGCCCCTGCTGTCAGGCGTCAGTCTCTTGTAGACATTGAGTGGGTCCAGACGGCGACATAGCCCTGCCCGGGACATAGACAGTGGGCTCCTCCGACGCCCCTGCTGTCAGTTGTCAGTCTCTTGTAGACATGGAGTGGGTCCAGACGGCGACATAGCCCTGCCCGGGACATAGACAGTGGGCTCCTCCGACGCCCCTGCTGTCAGGCGTCAGTCTCTTGTAGACATTGAGTGGGTCCAGACGGCGACATAGCCCTGCCCGGGACATAGACAGTGGGCTCCTCCGACGCCCCTGCTGTCAGGCGTCAGTCTCTTGTAGACATTGAGTGGGTCCAGACGGCGACATAGCCCTGCCCGGGACATAGACAGTGGGCTCCTCCGACGCCCCTGCTGTCAGGCGTCAGTCTCTTGTAGACATTGAGTGGGTCCAGACGGCGACATAGCCCTGCCCGGGACATAGACAGTGGGCTCCTCCGACGCCCCTGCTGTCAGGCGTCAGTCTCTTGTAGACATTGAGTGGGTCCAGACGGCGACATAGCCCTGCCCGGGACATAGACAGTGGGCTCCTCCGACGCCCCTGCTGTCAGGCGTCAGTCTCTTGTAGACATGGAGTGGGTCCAGACGGCGACATAGCCCTGCCCGGGACATAGACAGTGGGCTCCTCCGACGCCCCTGCTGTCAGGCGTCAGTCTCTTGTAGACATGGAGTGGGTCCAGACGGCGACATAGCCCTGCCCGGGACATAGACAGTGGGCTCCTCCGACGCCCCTGCTGTCAGGCGTCAGTCTCTTGTAGACATTGAGTGGGTCCAGACGGCGACATAGCCCTGCCCGGGACATAGACAGTGGGCTCCTCCGACGCCCCTGCTGTCAGTCGTCAGTCTCTTGTAGACATTGAGTGGGTCCAGACGGCGACATAGCCCTGCCCGGGACATAGACAGTGGGCTCCTCCGACGCCCCTGCTGTCAGGCGTCAGTCTCTTGTAGACATTGAGTGGGTCCAGACGGCGACATAGCCCTGCCCGGGACATAGACAGTGGGCTCCTCCGACGCCCCTGCTGTCAGGCGTCAGTCTCTTGTAGACATTGAGTGGGTCCAGACGGCGACATAGCCCTGCCCGGGACATAGACAGTGGGCTCCTCCGACGCCCCTGCTGTCAGTCGTCAGTCTCTTGTAAACATTGAGTGGGTCCAGACGGCGACATAGCCCTGCCCGGGACATAGACAGTGGGCTCCTCCGACGCCCCTGCTGTCAGGCGTCAGTCTCTTGTAGACATTGAGTGGGTCCAGACGGCGACATGGCCCTGCCCGGGACATAGACAGTGGGCTCCTCCGACGCCCCTGCTGGCAGGCGTCAGTCTCTTGTAGACATTGAGTGGGTCCAGACGGCGACATAGCCCTGCCCGGGACATAGACAGTGGGCTCCTCCGACGCCCCTGCTGTCAGGCGTCAGTCTCTTGTAGACATTGAGTGGGTCCAGACGGCGACATAGCCCTGCCCGGGACATAGACAGTGGGCTCCTCCGACGCCCCTGCTGTCAGGCGTCAGTCTCTTGTAGACATTGAGTGGGTCCAGACGGCGACATAGCCCTGCCCGGGACATAGACAGTGGGCTCCTCCGACGCCCCTGCTGTCAGGCGTCAGTCTCTTGTAGACATTGAGTGGGTCCAGACGGCGACATAGCCCTGCCCGGGACATAGACAGTGGGCTCCTCCGACGCCCCTGCTGTCAGGCGTCAGTCTCTTGTAGACATTGAGTGGGTCCAGACGGCGAGATAGCCCTGCCCGGGACATAGACAGTGGGCTCCTCCGACGCCCCTGCTGGCAGTCGTCAGTCTCTTGTAGACATTGAGTGGGTCCAGACGGCGACATAGCCCTGCCCGGGACATAGACAGTGGGCTCCTCCGACGCCCCTGCTGTCAGACGTCAGTCTCTTGTAGACATGGAGTGGGTCCAGACGGCGACATAGCCCTGCCCGGGACATAGACAGTGGGCTCCTCCGACGCCCCTGCTGTCAGGCGTCAGTCTCTTGTAGACATTGAGTGGGTCCAGACGGCGACATAGCCCTGCCCGGGACATAGACAGTGGGCTCCCCCGACGCCCCTGCTGTCAGTCGTCAGTCTCTTGTAGACATTGAGTGGGTCCAGACGGCGACATAGCCCTGCCCGGGACATAGACAGTGGGCTCCTCCGACGCCCCTGCTGTCAGGCGTCAGTCTCTTGTAGACATTGAGTGGGTCCAGACGGCGACATAGCCCTGCCCGGGACATAGACAGTGGGCTCCTCCGACGCCCCTGCTGTCAGTCGTCAGTCTCTTGTAGACATGGAGTGGGTCCAGACGGCGACATAGCCCTGCCCGGGACATAGACAGTGGCTCCTCCGACGCCCCTGCTGTCAGGCGTCAGTCTCTTGTAGACATTGAGTGGGTCCAGACGGCGACATAGCCCTGCCCGGGACATAGACAGTGGGCTCCTCCTACGCCCCTGCTGTCAGGCGTCAGTCTCTTGTAGACATTGAGTGGGTCCAGACGGCGACATAGCCCTGCCCGGGACATAGACAGTGGGCTCCTCCGACGCCCCTGCTGTCAGTTGTCAGTCTCTTGTAGACATGGAGTGGGTCCAGACGGCGACATAGCCCTGCCCGGGACATAGACAGTGGGCTCCTCCGACGCCCCTGCTGTCAGGCGTCAGTCTCTTGTAGACATTGAGTGGGTCCAGACGGCGACATAGCCCTGCCCGGGACATAGACAGTGGGCTCCTCCGACGCCCCTGTTGTCAGGCGTCAGTCTCTTGTAGACATTGAGTGGGTCCAGACGGCGACATAGCCCTGCCCGGGACATAGACAGTGGGCTCCTCCGACGCCCCTGCTTTCAGGCGTCAGTCTCTTGTAGACATTGAGTGGGTCCAGACGGCGACATAGCCCTGCCCGGGACATAGACAGTGGGCTCCTCCGACGCCCCTGCTGTCAGGCGTCAGTCTCTTGTAGACATTGAGTGGGTCCAGACGGCGACATAGCCCTGCCCGGGACATAGACAGTGGGCTCCTCCGACGCCCCTGCTGTCAGGCGTCAGTCTCTTGTAGACATGGAGTGGGTCCAGACGGCGACATAGCTCTGCCCGGGACATAGACAGTGGGCTCCTCCGACGCCCCTGCTGTCAGGCGTCAGTCTCTTGTAGACATTGAGTGGGTCCAGACGGCGAGATAGCCCTGCCCGGGACATAGACAGTGGGCTCCTCCGACGCCCCTGCTGGCAGTCGTCAGTCTCCTGTAGACATTGAGTGGGTCCAGACGGCGACATAGCCCTGCCCGGGACATAGACAGTGGGCTCCTCCGACGCCCCTGCTGTCAGACGTCAGTCTCTTGTAGACATGGAGTGGGTCCAGACGGCGACATAGCCCTGCCCGGGACATAGACAGTGGGCTCCTCCGACGCCCCTGCTGTCAGGCGTCAGTCTCTTGTAGACATTGAGTGGGTCCAGACGGCGACATAGCCCTGCCCGGGACATAGACAGTGGGCTCCCCCGACGCCCCTGCTGTCAGTCGTCAGTCTCTTGTAGACATTGAGTGGGTCCAGACGGCGACATAGCCCTGCCCGGGACATAGACAGTGGGCTCCTCCGACGCCCCTGCTGTCAGTCGTCAGTCTCTTGTAGACATTGAGTGGGTCCAGACGGCGACATAGCCCTGCCCGGGACATAGACAGTGGGCTCCTCCGACGCCCCTGCTGTCAGGCGTCAGTCTCTTGTAGACATTGAGTGGGTCCAGACGGCGACATAGCCCTGCCCGGGACATAGACAGTGGGCTCCTCCGACGCCCCTGCTGTCAGGCGTCAGTCTCTTGTAGACATTGAGTGGGTCCAGACGGCGACATAGCCCTGCCCGGGACATAGACAGTGGGCTCCTCCGACGCCCCTGCTGTCAGGCGTCAGTCTCTTGTAGACATTGAGTGGGTCCAGATGGCGACATAGCCCTGCCCGGGACATAGACAGTGGGCTCCTCCGACGCCCCTGCTGTCAGGCGTCAGTCTCTTGTAGACATTGAGTGGGTCCAGACGGCGACATAGCCCTGCCCGGGACATAGACATTGGGCTCCTCCGACGCCCCTGCTGTCAGTCGTCAGTCTCTTGTAGACATTGAGTGGGTCCAGACGGTGACATAGCCCTGCCCGGGACATAGACAGTGGGCTCCTCCGACGCCCCTGCTGTCAGGCGTCAGTCTCTTGTAGACATTGAGTGGGTCCAGACGGCGACATAGCCCTGCCCGGGACATAGACAGTGGGCTCCTCCGACGCCCCTGCTGTCAGGCGTCAGTCTCTTGTAGACATTGAGTGGGTCCAGACGGCGACATAGCCCTGCCCGGGACATAGACAGTGGGCTCCTCCGACGCCCCTGCTGTCAGGCGTCAGTCTCTTGTAGACATTGAGTGGGTCCAGACGGCGACATAGCCCTGCCCGGGACATAGACAGTGGGCTCCTCCGACGCCCCTGCGGGCAGTCGTCAGTCTCTTGTAGTCAGTTGTCTGTCCATGGGCGTCGCCACCACTGGGGACACAAGGGACATTGTCCCTAGAAACTTTCAGTTATCCCTTATATGATCCCATATTGAAGTACTGTACATGTATTCGGGTTTGTCCCTAGTAATTTGGCATATGTCTACTTAGTCTGATGTCTCCTGTCGTCAGTCTCCTGTTGTCAGTCTCCTGTTGTCAGTCTCCTGTTGTCAGTCTCCTGTCGTCAGTCTCCTGTCGTCAGTCTCTTGTCGTCAGTCTACTGATGTCAGTTTCCTGTTGTCAGTCTACTGATGTCAGTCTCCTGTTGTCAGTCTCCTGTTGTCAGTTTCCTGTTGTTAGTCTCCTGTCTTCAGTCTCCTGTTATCAGTCTACTGTTGTCAGTCTCATGCTGTCAGTCTCCTGTCTTCAGTCTCCTGTTGTCAGTCTCCTGTTATCAGTCTTCTGTTGTCAGTTTCCTGTTGTTAGTCTCCTGTTGTCAGTCTCCTGTTGTCAGTTTCCTGTTGTTAGTCTCATGTTGTCAGTCTCCTGTTGTCAGTCTCCTGTTGTCAGTTTCCTGTCGTTAGTCTCCTGTTAACAGTCTCCTGTTGTCAGTCTCCTGTTGTCAGTCTCCTGTTGTCAGTCTCCTTTTGTCAGTCTCCTTTTGTCAGTCTTCTGTTGTCAGTGATCAGTTGTCAGTCTCCTGTTGCCAGCATCAGTTGCCAGGTTGTCAGTCTCCTGTTGTCATGGAGTGATACCCCTGGTCCTGCTGTCCCTAACCCCTAGCCCCTGACCGCGACATACCCCCTGATCCCATCCGGCCACTGGGCGGTCAGACCGAGAAAGGTCGAGCCCAAACAAACATGCCGCCTCGGTGACGAAAACCAAACGAAGGTCACAGGCTGGACTGTCAGCTGGCTGGGTTCGAAGGTCACAGGCTGGACTGTCAGCAGGCTCGGTTCGAAGGTCACAGGCTGTACTGTCAGTTGTCTCGGTTCGAAGGTCACAGGCTGGACTGTCAGCTGGCTGGGTTCGAAGGTCACAGGCTGGACTGTCAGCAGGCTCGGTTCGAAGGTCACAGGCTGAACTGTCAGCTGTCTCGGTTCGAAGGTCACAGGCTGGACTGTCAGCAGGCTCGGTTCGAAGGTCACAGACTCGACTGTCAGCTGGCTGGGTTCGAAGGTCACAGGCTGGACTGTCAGCTGTCTCGGTTCGAAGGTCACAGGCTGGACTGTCAGCTGGCTGGGTTCGAAGGTCACAGGCTGGACTGTCAGCTGTCTCGGTTCGAAGGTCACAGGCTGGACTGTCAGCAGGCTCGGTTCGAAGGTCACAGGCTGGACTGTCAGCTGGCTGGGTTCGAAGGTCACAGGCTGGACTGTCAGCTGTCTCGGTTCGAAGGTCACAGGCTGGACTGTCAGCTGGCTGGGTTCGAAGGTCACAGGCTGGACTGTCAGCTGTCTCGGTTCGAAGGTCACAGGCTGGACTGTCAGCTGGCTGGGTTCGAAGGTCACAGGCTGGACTGTCAGCAGGCTCGGTTCGAAGGTCACAGGCTGGACTGTCAGCTGTCTCGGTTCGAAGGTCACAGGCTGGACTGTCAGCTGGCTGGGTTCGATCCATCTCATACTTGACGTGGATGACCCAAGGCTGGCATTTGACCTGAGATCTGCCTCATTGTTGAATTTGGCCTTAGTTGGTAGGCCGACTTTTGACCTTTGACCAGAGCTGGTCCACTGACCACATACTTTTGACCGGAGGTTGTCACATGACCACTGACCTTTGCCCTGAGCTGGTTGAGGTCGACGCTGCCATCTTTGAGCACCTGGACGGCCTGGACCTTCATGCCGGCCATCTGAGCCGATGCCGGGTTTGTACCGTGGGCAGAGGTGGGGATCAGGCACACCTTACGTTGTCCATCTCCCCTGGCCTCGAGGTAGGACATGATGGCCCGCAGTCCAGCGTACTCGCCCTGGGCACCGCTGAAACAGAGACACACAGTCGGTCACCACTGAAACAGAGGGACACAGTCGGTCACCGCTGAAACAGAGGGACACAGTCGGTCCCCGCTGAAACAGAGACACACAGTCGGTCACCGCTGAAACAGAGGGACACAGTCGGTCACCGCTGAAACAGAGGGACACAGTCGGTCACCGCTGAAACAGAGACACACAGTCGGTCACCGCTGAAACAGAGGGACACAGTCGGTCACCGCTGAAACAGAGAGACACAGTCGGTCCCCGCTGAAACAGAGACACACAGTCGGTCACCGCTGAAACAGAGGGACACAGTCGGTCACCGCTGAAACAGAGGGACACAGTCGGTCACCGCTGAAACAGAGATACACAGTCGGTCACCGCTAACACAGAGGGACACAGTCTGTCACCGCTGACACAGAGGGATACAGTCGGTCACCGCTGAAACAGAGACACACAGTCGGTCACCGCTGAAACAGAGACACACAGTCGGTCACCGCTGAAACAGAGGGACACAGTCGGTCACCGCTGAAACAGAGGGACACAGTCGGTCACCGCTGAAACAGAGGGACACAGTCGGTCACCGCTGAAACAGAGGGACACGGTCGGTCCCCGCTGAAACAGAGGAACACAGTCGGTCACCGCTGAAACAGAGACATACAGTAGGTTACCGCTGAAACAGAGGGACACAGTCGGTCACCGCTGAAACAGAGGGACACGGTCGGTCACCGCTGAAACAGAGGGACACAGTCGGTCACTGCTGAAACAGAGGGACACAGTCGGTCACCGCTGAAATACAGACACACAGTCGGCCACCGCTGAAACAGAGACACACAGTCGGTCACCGCTGAAACAGAGGGACACCGTCGGTCACCGCTGAAACAGAGAGACACAGTCGGTCACCGCTGAAACAGAGGGACACAGTCGGTCACCGTTGAAACAGAGGGACACAGTCTGTCACCGCTGAAACAGAGACACACAGTCGGTCACCGCTGAAACAGAGGGACACAGTCTGTCACCGCTGAAACAGAGGGACACAGTCGGTCACCGCTGAAACAGAGACACAGTCGGTCACCGCTGAAACAGAGGGACACAGTCGGTCACCGCTGAAACAGAGGGGCACAGTCGGTCACCGCTGAAACAGAGAGACACAGTCGGTCACCGCTGAAACAGGGGGACACAGTCGGTCACCGCTGAAACAGAGGGACACAGTCTGTCACCGCTGAAACAGAGGGACACAGTCGGTCACCGCTGAAACAGAGACACACAGTCGGTCACCGCTGAAACAGAGGGACACAGTCGGTCACCGCTGAAACAGAGGGACACGGTCGGTCCCCGCTGAAACAGAGGAACACAGTCGGTCACCGCTGAAACAGAGACGCACAGTCGGTCACCGCTGAAACAGAGGGACACAGTCGGTCACCGCTGAAACAGAGACACACAGTCGGTCACCGCTGAAACAGACGGATACAGTCGGTCACCGCTGAAACAGAGGGACACAGTCGGTCACCGCTGAAACAGAGGGACACAGTCGGTAACCGCTGAAACAGAGACACACAGTCGGTCACCGCTGAAACTGAGGAACAAAGTCGGTCACCGCTGAAACAGAGACACACAGTTGGTCACCGCTGAAACAGAGACACACAGTCGGTCACCGCTGAAACAGAGGAACACAGTCGGTCACCGCTGAAACAGAGGGACACAGTCGGTCACCGCTGAAACAGAGGGACACTGTCGGTTACCGCTGAAACAGAGACACACAGTCGGTCACCGCTGAAACAGAGACATTCAGTCGGTCACCGCTGAAACAGAGGGACACAGTCGGTCACCGCTGAAACAGAGACACACAGTCGGTCACCGCTGAAACAGAGGGACACAGTCGGTCACCGCTGAAACAGAGGGACACAGACGGTCACCGCTGAAACAGAGGGACACGGTCGGTCCCCGCTGAAACAGAGGGACACAGTCGGTCACCGCTGAAACAGACACACAGTCGGTCACCGCTGAACAGAGGGACACAGCCTGCCGCCGTGTTTCGTGTCACATATCGGTGTCAGGGACAAACGCTAACTATACACAACTGACAACGTTGCAAGTGGCAATAAACATACGGCTATAGAGCTGATGTTCGTATTTGTCAGTCGTTTGCAGCAGTGAACACGATTTGGTTGCAGTGGCGGTTCTTCCATTGAGGCAGATGAGACAGTTCCTTACCTAAATTAGCCAAACATACGAAGTATAATTTCATTTTCCCTACATGTTCAATAATTTTATTGGGATTATAAGACATGAAATATTTAATAGACAAAATAATTTTCCAAACAGTTAAAACGCGTCTCATTTTCATGTTATTCCAAGATGTGTGTTGGTATCGATAGGCGTAAATCAGCCTAGACATTGCAATTTAGCATTGTGAAAACTTGGGCTGTGAGGCACTTCCTCACAGCTCAAACGCGTGTTTCACCCAGATCTTTGGCGGTTTTCGCCGGACGCTTCCGTTCCGGAGAAATTAGATGCGGCGTCAACGCGGCAGCAGCAAAGGACCTTTGTGACGGCGCCGTGCCCGTGATTACAATGTTTCGGGATATTTTGAATGTGGATCTTTTTCTAATGGTTTAATATCTTTTTAAAATCTCCTTTTTATGACAGATATCATTAACTTATGTAATAGTTACATATTGCTGCAAGGAGATCGGCGGACCGTCCAGACTTGGATTACAAATAGGACATTATATTTCGATGCATTTTTCTTAGCCGTGTTCGTCGCATATACCTAATTAACTTATGTAATAGTTACATATTGCTGCAAGGAGATCGGTGGCCCGTCCAGACTTGGATTACAAATAGGACATTATATTTCGATGCATTTTTCTTAGCCGTGTTCGTCGCATATACCTAATGATTTTGTGTGTAGGCTCTGAATCCTATTCTTAACATGCAGTCGCACAATTCTTGTCAACCGGCAGAATGAAGAGTCAAATCGAAAGCCTTACGTGCCGCGTGCCTTACGTGATACGTCCGTGTGTAGCGGTTAAGAATTAACCGTGGTGATCTGCATATATTTGCCAACCTACTAAAAAAAATCACGAAACAGCGCCCCACCCTGACTGCCTCACTTACGTTTGACCCCTGACGCCGCCACTGTAATAGGTTGGCCCGTTGTGGTTGTTTGTCGCGCAAACTCAGGTATGTATTTCAGAAATGAAGCACCTAGGGTATCGTACATACTTTCGATCGGTGCATATATCACAACCTTTAAGTCGCAGCTCCATAAGGCCATACCACCTTATCACAATCACCTAATACAAAAAGTCTGCCTAATACAACAATAAATATATTATACTTTTTGCTTATTTTACATAACAAAATCGATCGTTTTGTTTTATTCCTGACTAATGATGGATATTCAGCACGCATTGAAACTCACCTGTTGGGCTGGAAGGAGATTTTGTCATAGCCGGTGATCTCACACAGATCGTGCTCCAGCTCCTCGAACAGCTCCTTGTATCCCTGCGCCTGCTCTTGCGGGCAGAATGGGTGCAGCTCGGTGAAGTGGGGGAAGCTGCATGGCTGCATCTCCGTCGTGCTGTTCAGTTTCATCGTGCATGAGCCCTGAGTGTGAACAGACAAGAGAGGCACGAGTCGCTCGTTAGCGGTGACGTTGCGCAAGCACCCCTGACCGGTACCGATACAAATCCAGTACAATCGCTACACAGATATACTACGAAACATTTAACTCAGATGTGTACTCATGTCACATATTTGTTTGCTATGGTAGATAAAATTTATATGTTTATTTTATATGTTGTAATATTTTTATATTCCATTTTAATTGTATATTACTGTGTTTGTGCAAATAATGAATGTCAATCGCGGCGAATCATCTGAGGGATCCCCTGGTTACACTAACGCCTGTTGTGTGCATTCTGCCCCAGCTGACCACTGACCAGCGGGATCATGGAGTGCACCAGCGACACATCCTTGTTCTCCAGGCTCTTCATGTAGCGGACGATCTGCGTCTCTGACTGATGCGCGCTGAACACGGGGTGCTGTAGGAATGGTGAGGTGCGCCGGAACCCCGTGTCCAGCAGGCTGCCGGGCACGTGCTCGCCCTCCACCAGGGCGGCCACGTCGTCAGCCGTCTTGGAGGACTCGAACACCCACAGTAGGTCGTCAATGTCGTGCGCTTCGACCGTCTCGTCCATCGACAGGCCCACCTGGGGACGATAAAGAGAGATACACACAAACGAAGGCCCACCTGGGGAGGGGAACGATGAAGGGAGATACACACAAACGAAGGCTCACCTGGGGAGGGAACGATAAAGAGAGATACACACAAACGAAGGCCCACCTGGGGAGGGGAACGATAAAGGGAGATACACACAAACGAAGGCCCACCTGGGGAGGGGAACGATAAAGGGAGATACACACAAACGAAGGCCCACCTGGGTAGGGGAACAATAAAGGGAGATACACACAAACGAAGGCCCACCTGGGGAGGGGAACGATAAAGGGAGATACACACAGACGAAGGCCCACCTGGGGAGGGGAACGATAAAGGGAGATACACACAAACGAAGGTCCACCTGGGAGGGGAACGATAAAGGGAGATACACACAAACGAAGGCCCACCTGGGGACGATAAAGAGAGATACACACAAACGAAGGCCCACCTGGGGAGGGGAACGATAAAGGGAGATACACACAAACGAAGGCCCACCTGGGGAGGGGAACGATAAAGGGAGATACACACAAACGAAGACCCACCTGGGGATGGGAACGATACAGAGAGATACACACAAACGAAGGCCCACCTGGGGAAGGGAACGATAAAGGGAGATACACACAAACGAAGGCCCACCTGGGGAGGGGAACGATAAAGGGAGATACACACAAACGAAGGTCCACCTGGGAGGGGAACGATAAAGGGAGATACACACAAACGAAGGCCCACCTGGTGAGGGGAGCGATAAAGGAGATACACACAAACGAAGGCCCACCTGGGAGGGGAGCGATAGAGGGAGATACACACAAACGAAGGCCCACCTGGGGAGGGGAACGATAAAGGGAGATACACACAAACGAAGGTCCACCTGGAAACGATAAAGGGAGATACACACAAACCAAGGCCCACCTGGGAAGGGGAACGATAAAGGGAGATACACACAAACGAAGGCCCACCTGGGGAGCGGAACGATAAAGGGAGATACACACAAACGAGGGCCCACATGGGGAGGGGAACGATAAAGGGAGATACACA
Organism: Chirona hameri; assembly: GCA_036785665.1. Classification (NCBI taxonomy): domain Eukaryota; kingdom Metazoa; phylum Arthropoda; class Thecostraca; order Balanomorpha; family Balanidae; genus Chirona; species Chirona hameri. Next base: position 545 of record JAXIVJ010006047.1, on the reverse strand, counting down.
CAAACGAACAAATCCAAGTAACCGGTGATGCGTCGTGTCTGGGAACTTGTGTATTCCATAACCTACGAAGCGCAAGAAACATATTTGTTCTTGCGCGTTCTGTCATGACTACAAAGTGATGACCTTGAAATAGCGATGCCAAAAATTCTAACAAGGACGATTAGGCACTGAGGTATGCATTTTGGACGTCTATGATAACCCATGTTTAACTTATCTTTGCATCAGAGGCAGACAATAGCAACGGATCTTCAAGCGGCAGAGATTTGGTCAGCGACAGCTACCGTGTAAACTGGTCAACCATCCGTGATAATACATTTTCAAGCACAACTCCATTCCAATAAGCAGTGCATTGCTGTGCCTTTACCCTTCGCATTTGCTGCACTGCTACGACAATTCTGCATCAAACGACATTACAATATCCTCCAACGACGACCATATGTCGAGCCATCCAGCCTATATCGTGTAAACATAAACATATAACGGTGTGCTTTTTACAGCAGCTCTTCCTAGTAAACGTCGAAGTGTTAAGTGTTTAACCTTCAGTG
>JAXIVJ010006046.1:45000-69738 GCA_036785665.1 Chirona hameri | reverse complement strand
CCCACCGCCTGGCCGCCGCTGCCTAATCCAGCCAAGACCCCATTCCCCCGCCCCGCCGGACCCCCGGTCCGCCCGCCCCCCCCGCCCCAGGCAACTACCCAGCAGGCTGCCCAGCCAGACCTGCCCCGAGCCGGCTTGCCAGGCTACCCACCCATGCCCGACCTGCCCCGCCCCCCAACCCCAGCCGAGTCCACCTCGGCTCCCTCTGACGGACCCCCCCTCCCTCCGCCGGGAGACCCGTCGTTCCACGGAACCCTCGTCAGACGACGAGTCCCTTCTGCGGACCGCCTCCCTGAATGCCGCCCGCTCCCACCAGCGCTACCGCTCCAACTCCCCGCCCGCCCGCCCCTCCTCCCAACCCCGTCCCCGGGTCACTGAGGAGAGCCCGACCCCCTCCCCACCACCCCGGTCAAGGTCGAGCCGCCCCCGCTGCCGCCGACCTAGGCGTACCCGAGCGACCGCAGGGAGTGGTCTGGACAGTAGCTACTAATGAATACTAATCAGGCAGAATTCGTCCTCCAATGGAATACAAGGTCCCTTATATCCCATTGGGGGCAATTCAAACATTATATCTTAAATAATAATCCGTTAGTAGCCGCCGTTCAGGAAACCCATTTTATTGACGCCGAGTTTAATAACTATACTTTTAAAATTTCGGGCTATAGTCTTTATACAAATAACGTAAATGCATCACCGCGCCGAGGCGGCTCGGCTTTGCTTATTTCAAACCAACTTTTGCATCACCAAATTGACCTTCAAACAACCCTAGACGCAGTCGGCGTCATTATTAAAATCGCTCAGCTAGAACTCACTCTAATCTCTATATATTTTCGTCCTACTGAGGACATAGACATATATTCTTTTTCTCAGCTTATAACAAATATTAACACCCCATGTCTGATTATGGGCGATTTCAACGCACATAGTCAGGCGTGGGGATGCCGCTTAAATACCCGTAGATGCCAAATTATGCTGGACCTACTGGACCGGCATAATTTGGTCTTCCTTAACGATCAATCACCCACACACATACACCACTCAGGAGGCGAGGTGACTTACAGCGCCATTGATCTCGCCTTCGTCACACCACGCATCGCGACACTTTTTACATTTAACGCACAATCTGACCCTCTTTTTAGCGATCATTGCCCAATTCACTTAGAACTACCAGTCCCTTCAGGACAGACAAATCTTTACTCCCTGCCTAGATGGAACCTTCGCAAAGCAGACTGGTCCTCCTTTCAAAAACACATTGACACTAATCACCCCGCAGACTCCCAGACCGACATTAACACATTTTTAAACACTATTCTCGCATCAGCTCACCAACACATTCCACACACACGCACACACACACAACACCACCCGAGGCAGCGTACTACCCCGTGGTGGAACACAGAATGTCAGAGAGCTGTGGCCCTCCGGAAAAGAGCATTTCGGAAATTTCAAGCGTGCATTACTGCCGAAAACGAACACGAAGTACGGAGGACCCGCTCTCTGGCTAAAACAATCATTGACAAAGCAAAACAAGAATCTTGGCAGGAATTCTCATCTACCTTTAATCGATTTACCTCCCTTTCAAAAATTTGGACATTAATTAGATCATTTTCAAATAAAAGACCACCGGCATACAAAATCCCACACTTAAAAATACACAACACATCTTACACGCTTCTCCTAGAGGGGGCAACACAATTTGCACAACACTACGCTAACATATCATCAACACAACAATACACCAACCTATACTAACCAACTTAACGCTCAATCTCAATCTATTAGCTTTTACTCTAACAACGTAGAAATCTATAACTCTCTCTTCACCAACTCAGAACTAACATATGCTATTAGTAAATGCGGTAAAACTTCTGTAGGGCCAGATCAAATTGACTACTCCTTCTTTAAAAACTTAACTGAGACTGGTCTCACTAACTTACTAACAGCCTTCAACACCATGTGGTTTGAAGGCACTTTCCCTGAATCTTGGCATAGTAGTACGCTAATTCCTATACTAAAACCTCGCAAACCTAAATCTTCTCCCGCTAGCTATCGCCCTATTTCTCTAACTAGTTGCGCATGTAAACTATTCAAACGCATGGTTAATGGACGTGTCAGAACTTATATTGAATCGAATAATTTACTCTCCCCACACCAAAGTGGTTTTCGACCTGGTCGATCCACTGCGGACAATTTAGTCGGTCTTGTTGACTCTGTCCAGCGCGGCTTTCGAGGAAGAGAGGTCACGGTTGCCCTCTTCTTTGATTTGAGAGCTGCGTTTGACAGAGTCAATAAGACTGCACTTTTATTTAAAAAAAATTAATAAGGCCGGAACTCGAGGTCGACTCGCCAAATTTATAATAAACTTTTTAGGCAATATAACTTTTAATGTAAGGTGCGGCAACACATATTCTCCAAATCAAAATCAGGACCAAGGAGTCCCACAGGGATCGGTCCTCTCCCCAACCCTATTTTTAATTATGATTAACAACATTTTCAGTAATATTAATAAGATCGACAAAGGTCTCCAATTTTCAATGTACGCTGATGACCTGGCAGTGTGGTTCTCGCACTCCAGTGTCGATCAAGCCCGCACAATTTTACAACTAGTACTCATTGATATCATGGTATGGTGCGACCAATGGGGTCTGGAAGTTTCTCCAAGCAAATCGGCATCCCTAATTTTTTCGAAAAAACCTGCATATGTGGAACCCTACATTCCATTAAAATATAACAATCAAATTATCCCTTTCGTCAAATCATTCAAGTATCTGGGAATAACGTTAGACACGCGTCTCTCGTTCATCGCACATTTCAATGATTTAGTGCAGAGATGTATGCGACGAATTAATATTATGAAGTCATTGGCTGGTCGAGAGTGGGGCGCAGACCCCGCCACTCTCCTCCAGCTACATACTTCCCTGATACGCCCAATCTTGGACTATAATACATTCTTATTTGATATATGTTCCAAAAAAAATAAAAAATTGCAAACTGTCCAGAACACTGCCTTGCGGATCGTGACTGGGGCCTGTCGCACCACCAACACCACAAACTTACACATCGACACAAACATTCCCACACTCTGACGCCGACGCAAACACACATTACTCAGATTCTACGCCAGAGCAAGTTCACACCCCACACGCCCAACATTTCACATCTTAAATTACCCCGCACCCACAAGACGACAAACACTACTACAAAAACGACACCCACTCATCAGTCACAGAATCAGACAAACACTCACACTATTCAACATTCCACACATCAACACAATGCCAACACCACCACTCACACCTCACTGGCTCGCCACAACACCAGACACACACCGCCTCTTCACACACAACAAAAACACAGTCACGGCGGCAGAGACACACCCACTCTTTCACGAACACAAAGCACAACACAACACATACACATACATATATATATATATATATATATATATATATATATATACGTATGTGTATGTGTTATACAACACAACATATATTATACAAACACAGCAAACAATAATTTCCGACAACCAGACATAAATAGCATACATACAGCGGAACTATCAGCGATTTTGTTAGCACTAATATATATTAGAAAAGAAAAACTGAAAGAAGTAATCATTTGCACAGACTCGTCTTCCTCGCTATCAGCCATTTCATCAATTGGGGATTTTAGGAATCCGTTAGTATTTAAAATTAGACAGATAATAAAGTATTTGAAAAAACAAAAAACAACAGCATTAAGTTCCTCTGGATCCCGGGACACGCCGGTATCCCGGGAAACGAGGAAGCCGACAGATTAGCAAAATTGAGCCTGGAGTTACCATCGGAAAACCATTTACCAAGTCCAATATCAGACGTTTTAAATTATATAAATTCACAACTTAACATATTGCGCCAGCGTGAGTGGGACGCTGCTCCGCATTTCCACCTACATCTAATCAAACCAAAAACACAACATTTTATATCCAGTCATCAGAATTGTCGAGAAAAAGAAATCGTACTAGCACGCCTCCGCCTCGGTCACACACAAATTACTCATTATTATATTATGGAAAACCTTCCGCCGCCAAATTGCCAACACTGCCCAGGTTATCCACGTTACACAATTACACATTTGCTGCTTACCTGCCCAGTGCACGACGCAAAACGCCAGAAAATAATAGCATACACGCTACGGAATCGCATTACATTGAACTTACAGACGCTGTTGGGCGATAGTTATCCAGAATTGATTGGTCTCCTATTTGATCTCCTTTACCAAACACGATTATTTAATCAAATATAACGAGGGTTTTTTGCCTAGCGCAATTTTGGCTTTCTGCGCAGGTTTTTCCCCATTGCGATAGACGCTGTTTTTTTATTAGTTAGGAGTTTTCTCCCAGCAAATACACCCCACAACCAGGTCTCGCCGGGGCGCCGGAGCCAGGGGACTGGCAACAGCCTCCCGTTGCCGCAATGATGGCGCCTCGGCTCCATCAACACTGACATCTTTCGCAAGTGTATGTTCAAATGTGTGTGTGTGTCTGTGTGTGTATGGAATAAAAAGTGTATGTATGTGTCTCGTGTTTTATTTAATCTTGACCTTGAACGAAATACTTAACGTAAGATAGATATGATATTTTCATTGAACAATAAACTAACGTAAAATAGTCACCCTACTCCCTAGCTTGCCCGGGTTCACATAAACCGGCTAACGTAATATTTTCCTGGCAAATTGCCAGATGTCACTCCCCACCCGGAAAATGGCTATAGGCCGGTCCGGGAGAAGAAAAAAAACGTGCGCGCGAGTGTGTGTGTATGTGTGTGTGTGTGTGTGTATGTGTGTGTGTGTTTGTGTGTGTGTGTGTGTGTGTGTGTGTGTGTGTGTGTGTGTGTGTGTGTGTGTGTGTGTGTGTGTGTGTGTGTGTGTGTTTGTGTGTGTGTGTGTGTGTATGTGTGTGTGTGTGTGTGTGTGTGTGTGTGTGTGTGTGTGTGTGTGTGTGTGTGTGTGTGTGTGTGTGTGTGTGTGTGTGTGTGTGTGTGTGTGTGTGTGTGTGTGTGTGTGTGTGTGTGTGTGTGTGTGTGTGTGTGTGTGTGTGTGTGTGTGTGTGTGTGTGTGTGTGTGTGTGTGTGTGTGTGTGTGTGTGTGTGTGTGTGTGTGTGTGTGTGTGTGTGTGTGTGTGTGTGTGTGTGTGTGTGTGTGTGTGTGTGTGTGTGTGTGTGTGTGTGTGTGTGTGTGTGTGTGTGTGTGTGTGTGTGTGTGTGTGTGTGTGTGTGTGTGTGTGTGTGTGTGTGTGCGTGCGTGCGTGCGTGCGTGCGTGCGTGCATGCGTGCGTGCGTGCGTGCGTGCGTGCGTGCGTGCGTGCGTGCGTGCGTGCGTGCGTGCGTGCGTGCGTGCGTGCGTGCGTGCGTGCGTGCGTGCGTGCGTGCGTGCGTGCGTGCGTGTGTGCGTGCGTGTGTGCGCGTGTGTTTGTGTGTGTGTGTGTGTGTGTGTTAAATGAGAACGCTTAACTGTAAGTTAAATTGGCCTGGATATATCACCTTAGTGATGCTGGCTCTTAAGGCGATAAGACAACCGGTAATGTATGGAGGCAACCAAACGCACTTTGTATTATTATTCGTATATGTAATGTCCGTCCGTGCAAGCACAGTTTTTGTCAGGGCATATAAGTCATACAAGGCACAATGTTAAAACAAAAACGCAGCTAAAAGCACAGTGAAATATATACTCAACGGAGGATAACAAGAAAAAGATAAGAACGACAAAACAAAGCCAAAATTAAAACACTTATTTACAAGCAAAATTACCTCACAAATGCAAAAGGTAAAAAGGCACACATAACGCCCAAGTTAAAATACAAACATCACTAAAATGCAAAAGGTAGAGGACTAGCATAGGTTACACATTAGTAAAGATTAAAACCAAACCGTGTACATCCTGGAATGAGCTGCGATTGTCACGGCCCGCCGACGGAGTTCCGCCTGGAATCCCCTGACACTCGACACATTGACTGCCTCGCGGGTCAGACGGTTCCACTCCGAAGCAGCTCGGTACGAGAAGCACTTCTGAGTACTGGCGAGCCAGACTTTCGGTAGATGGAGCCGCTCGGTGCACCTTAGGCGGGTCTCGCGCGTCGCTACGTCCGATCGCCGCGTAAACATCGACCGTATATAGCCGCAGGCGCGTCAGTATCATGAAGAGTGCGGTACACCTGCAGGCAGTCGCGCTCCTCGACAAGCTGGCCGATCCTTGACCACTGACCAGTTGAGGGAGTTCAGGGATTGGCGTGATGTGATCGCGGCAACGTACGCCGGCCACCACTGCGGCTGCCAAGTTGATTACCTTTTGGACGCGGTGTAATTGATAGTCGTCTGCTCCTCCCCAAATGGGAAGGCGGTATATTATATCGGAAAAAACGTGGTCCTAAATGATCGTGATGAGGGCTTCAGGGGTAAAATTGCGTCGAAATCGGTTCAGTAACACGAGGATTCCATAGCATCGGCGCACAACTGCAGATATATGCTGATCCCAGGTCCATCATGCCCGGTGCACAGTCACTCCCAGCAATTTGATCGCGTCTGATATGACTGGAAGGAGCTGCCAGAGAAGTTGAAATGGAAGTTAGCAGCTTTCCGCAGAGAGGTTTTAATGCCGAGTAGAATTAAGTCAGTTTTTGTAGTGTTAATTTTCAGAGTTTGTGTTAAACCTGTTGCGCACCGATGCCATTGATTCCTCAAGGAGAATTTTGAGATCAAGCAAACTGTCACTGTCAGGCGGCGAGCTGTCGAGCAGTTGAGTGTCATCCGCTTAGCTTATCATACGACCATGGGGAAGAAAGCTCGGGAGGTCAGCTACGACGAGGCTGAAAAGTATCGGCCCGGTTATAGATCCTTGTGGGACGCCGAAATCCACAGGCCGGACCTCGAAACCACCCCGAACCATTTGTCCACTTCCTCAGGAGGACGCCGTTATCCACGCAGTCAAATGCCTTGCTAAGGTCAATAGTCGTTGTCGACGCTAGTTGGCCGTTATCGATTTTACCGGCTGCCGCATGAGACAGCGTCGAGCAGGGCGTTATCCGTGGAATGACCGCGGCGATATGCGTTCTGGCAGTCACTCAGCAAGTAGCCTCTTCTTGCTACTTCTTCTTCTCGAAATACTTCAAGTGCTTCTTGTCAGCTAGTACCCACTACCCTTGAAACTTAATGGAAAATCAAACATACTTTTTCATACAATTTGAAGTTATCGAGGCGAAGTCGTTAGTGTGTGCTCAACGTGCTGAATTATAGTTATTGCCAAACTTTTGTTAACGCTTCTGTCAGCATGACTGCAAATATCTGTCAACAAGACTGCAAATATCCCAGAACGCCACTCTGAACAACAGCACAAGAGCGGCGCCACCGGTGGAGGGAGGATGGCAGGGGGAGGGGGACTGTCTCCCCTGGCAGTGGTGTCAAAACTGATTCCAGGACAAAAGGGCAAATGTGAAAAAGTCAAAAAACAAAAAGTCAAATGTGAAAGTCAAAGGACAAAAAGTCAAATCGGCTAATAGTCATAGGACAACAAGTCAAATCGGCTAATAGTCATAGGACAACAAGTCAAATCGGCTAAAAGTAAAATGCAAAAAGTCAAAACGGCAAAAAGTCAAAAGGACAAAAGTCAAATGCAAAAAGTCAAAACGGCAAAAAGTCAAAAGGACAAAAAGTCAAAAGCAAAAAGTCAAAACCGCAAAACGTCAAGAGGGCAAAAGTCATATGGCAAGGAGTCAAAAAGATAAAAGTCAAATGCAAAAAGTAAAATAGGCAAAAAGTCAAAAACGCAAAAAGTCAAATGCAAAAAGTCAAAAACGCAAAAAGTCAAATGCAAAAAGTCAAAAACGCAAAAAGTAAAATGCGGAAAGTCAAAAGCACAAAAAGTAAAATGCGAAAAGTAAAAAAAAATCCGAAAAAATAATGGAAAGTTCACGGAAGCAGACGTTAATACATAAATCCGTTAACTTCAAAGATATTTGTACAGTGCATGTACATTGTACAATTACATACGTCGAATAAGAAACGTCCATGAAGAGAGCAGCCAACGTATTCGTATTCGTATTCAAATACGTATTAAAAGTAATTCCGATTTCGCCCAAATTTGCACACGATAAACCCAATGCCGTCAGTAACAGTCTATGAAGTTATACGCGAAAATATGAAACGGTTTGACCTACAGAGGTCACAATAGGTCAAACAGGTCAACTACGCGGTACCCCATAACTTTTCACCTAATTGACTTAGAGAAACATTTCCTGATTCAAAAATACTCGGAACAGGTTGAAAATTGCGTACAAACCAAGATTGGACCATCCCGGGTCACTGTTTGACCTCAGGTCAAAAATGTATCTGTTTTCAATGGGTGATAACTATTTGCGCGGTACCCTATACAATCTCAGAAAACGTACTTATATATGCAATTGAGCACAAAACCATCCGCAAGTGACCATAGTGTATGCATAACACAACATATGACCTTACTCTGCTACTGTGTGACCTTAGGTCACACACATACGTGAAAAATACGGTGTTGACCAAAAATCGCAGTACCGCATAACTCCTACAATAATTGAAATGGACGAGTCATCACAGTTCCATAATTTTTGCCACAACAAAACATTTTATCCGAAAAATGTCACCGTTTGACCTCAGCTCACGTCCACATTTTGCAATGAGGCATTTTAGACAATAACGCGGTACCGCATAACTTTTTCCTAAACAACTTAGGGAAATCAGCCCAATAGCTTAATATTCACAAAAGACCATAGATGGTGCACAAAGAAGAGCAACCTAAGCCCTTCAGGTCATCGTTTGACCTCAGGTCACGGCATAAGTTAACGTTGCGGCACAAAGCAGAATGGATCGGTACCGCATAAGTGTTTCCCAAAATCACTTAAAGAACCGATTCCACCACCATCGCTTTCCCCTTAACCCACTGAAGGTGCACAACTCAGCAGTTGATGAATGTGGTTACATATTTTTTCGCGTCATTTTAGCCGACCCCCCCACTCAAAAATTATCGGCGACGCCCCTGCATAGGGCCCTCTTAGGCCTGTAGAGGGCTTTCTCATGCCTGAAAATACACTCTCAGACCGACAGGAGGCCCTTTCAGACCTGCACAAACGCTCGGGGCCCTTTTCAGCTCGAGGGCCCCTTGACGTCTGATGTGCCCCCCCCCCCCCCCGATTTTTTCCCCTGAATCCGCCCCTGGTATAGCCGTCTTTGACATTTGAGCTTTATTCACTCTGATTTTGTGACGTTCTGCATTTTACTTTTGCAGTTTGACTTCACGCCCAAGACCCGTCTCCTGTATGAAGCGAAGCGAAGCAACCTACTCTCACCACAAGCTTTGGCGTGACGCGGACCCGTGAATCAGCTATTTTTGCCCTTTTGACTTCTTTTGCATTAGACTTGATGCCCTTTTGACTTTTTTCATGTGACTTTTTGCCCTTTTTACTTTTTGCATTTTACTTTTTGCGTTTTTGACTTTTTGTGTTTTTGACTTTTTGTGTTTTTGACTTTTTGTGTTTTTGACTTTTTTTGCATTTTACTTTTTGCGTTATTTACTTTTTGCATTTTACTTTTTGCCTTTTTTACTTTTTGCTGTTTTGACTTTACATTTGACTTTTATCCCATTTGACTTTTAGCCTGTTTGACTTTTTGCATTTTACTTTTTGCTTTTTGACTTTTTGCCATTTGACTTTTTGTCCATTTGACTTTTTGCCGTTTTGACTTTTTGCATTTTACTTTTAGCCTATTTGAATTTTTGTCAATTGACTTTTTCACATTTGACTTTTTGTCCTTTGACTTTTTGACTTTTGACTTTTGTCCGGTTACCGTCAAAACTATGTTTTTGCCTCCCCTGAAATTTAGCCAACGGCAATACATGTTTATGGTCGAAAATAGTCACGAAATCGGTGGCCTAAAGATAAAGAGACGCAACAACCCCGAGTGTTCTGGACTTGGTGAAACTAATTAATAAAGGTGAAATAATGTTATACAAGGATGCCTAAATTGTCCGTTGGATTTGGGAGCCTTTTCAAATATATGAAAGCAGGACGTAAGGCGTTGTAGTTGACGAATGTGCCAAATATGAGACACGGAATCGGGAATACGAGGATACAAGCCAGGTTACATGGACTTGCCGTCATTTCATTATTTTGTATTTTTTAGGGGGCGGCAGCACATGGGGATCAGGGGATATTCGCCCCTGTCGTCGGGCAGGGAGGGGGAAGTATATATTTTTGCTCCTGACATTTAAGTAGGTCCCGTAAAAACAAAGGGAGACTTAAGGTTGTTTGCAGGGGCGGCGTCACAGGGCAGGTGGACGGTCACCCCTGTCGTCGGGCAGGGAGGCAAACCTATATTTTTGCCCTCTCCCTGACGGACACGCAAAAACGAAGAGAGGCCCTACAAAAATTAACGGTGGCCCCCGGCGAATATATCTAAATACTGAGTTACCCCATTCCTCGCTGGGATTCTTTGCCAAACGTGCCCCGCTGTGGGGGGGGGGGGGATTCTTCCCCCAGCTATTTTCCGAACTAATAATCGCAACGAGACGCGCAAGGCGGCAATCGAAAGTTCTAGATGAGTCGCATCTAAAGCCTACACAACATTTTCCAGTTAAAGTGACATGCCAGGCCAAAGTTAGGTCAAAATCAAGGAATTCGATCTTCCAAAATATCAGACCAATTTCAATTAAATTTAGTGGGAAGGTGTATAATTGATAGGTAAGGCATAAGGTGCACAATGTTTAAAACGCGCACCGACGGGGCGGATATCTGCCACCCCCTCTAAAGTTTGTCGTGAATAACAGAAAAACGGCTTTGCGCGGCGCGGCCAAATTTGGCAAGGCTTTTTGGGCATCAATTACCCGCATTGTGTGATTTTGTTTGTCCTCGGGTCGTCTCAGGTCAGGTCAACAGGTAATCAGGTTGAGGTATATATATATATATATATATATATATATATATATATATATATATATATATATATATATATATATATATATATATATATATATATATATATATATATATATATATATATATATATATATATATATATATATATATATATATATAAAAATATATATACATATATATATATATATATATATATATATATATATATATATATATATATATATATATATATATATATATATATATATATATATATATATATATATATATATATATATATATATATATATATATATATATATATATATATATATATATATATATATATATATATATATATATATATATATTATATATATATATATATATATATATATATATATATATATATATATATATATATATATATATATATATATATATATATATATATATATATATATATATATATATATATATATATATATATATATATATATATATATATATATATATATATAATATATATATATATATATATATATATATATATATATATATATATATATATATTTATATATATATATATATATATATATATATATATATATATATATATATATATATATATATATATATATATATATATATATATATATATATATATATATATATATATATATATATATATTATATATATATATATATATATATATATATATAATATATATATATATATATATATATATATATATATATATAAATATATATATATATATATATATATATATATATATATATATACCTGAACCTTCACCGCTTGTAGCTTCAAATCTTTTCGCAGTAGCCCTTCCACCCAGTGGCGGATCCAGGATTCGGTCAAGGAGGGGGCCACATTGCAAATTGGGCCCCCAGGCCTTGGTGTGCTCCTTAAGTCTTGGTGGGCCCTTTAGACCTTGAATGCAAATGTAGGCCAGAATAGACCCTTTTAGTTCAAAATATTCCTTTCACATGTCAAAATGGGGCCTCTACAAACCAGAATTAGCCCTCTTCAAGCCAGAATGGGCCCTCTGGAGGTCAGAGTGGGCAAGTTTGTTTGCGAGTTGTTTGAAAACGGAGTGGAATTCGTTTCGAGTCACTTCAATCGGCTATGGACACCTCGGGCTATTTGGCCCCTTTGAGACTCAAGGGGGAGGCATGGCCCCATGACCCCTCTGGATCCGCCACTGCTTCCACCAACTGACTGAGGAACTGGCCTGCAGAGACACTGCAGAAGACACTGACCGGTCGGGCCCCGTGACTGAGTTTAGAGGAGCATGACCTCATGGTTCCGGATTGCGGTGCCTCTCCGCGTGGCGGCCGTCCCGGCGGCTCTCAGCTCGGTCGATGCCGCCGACCGTGTTTACATCGCTCGCCGCTGTCGTCATCCGAGAGCGGCTGCCGACAGCAGAGTCCACAGGCTGCACCCCTGACACCACAGCCACCGCGGAGTCCACAGGCTGCACCCCTGACATCACAGCCACAGCAGAGTCCACAGGCTGCACCCCTGACACCACAGCCACAGCAGAGTCCACAGGCTGCACCCTGACCGACAACCAGCCCACAGGCTGCACCCCTGACACCGACAGAGTCAACAAGCTGCACCCTGACACCACAGCCACAGCAGAGTCCACAGGCTGCACCCCTGACACCACAGCCACAGCAGAGTCCACAGGCTGCACCCCTGACACCGACAACCAGTCCACAGGCTGCACCCCTGACACCAAAGCCACAGCAGAGTCCACAGGCTGCACCCCTGACACCGACAGAGTCCACAGGCTGTACCCTGACACCGACAACCAGTCCACAGGCTGCACCCTGACACCACAGCCACCGCAGAGTCCACAGGCTGCACCCCTGACATCACATCCACAGCAGAGTCCACAGGCTGCACCCCTGACACCACAGCCACAGCAGAGTACACAGGCTGCACCCCTGACACCGACAGAGTCCACAGGTTGTACCCTGACACCGACAACCAGCCCACAGGCTGCACCCCTGACACCGACAGAGTCCACAGGCTGCACCCCTGACACCACAGCCACAGCAGAGTCCACAGACTACACCCTTGACACCGACAACCAGTCCACAGACTGCACCCCTGACACCGACAACCAGCCCACAGGCTGCACCCCTGACACCGACAGAGTCAACAGGCTGCACCCCTGACACCACAGCCACAGCAGAGTCCACAGACTGCACCCTTGACACCGACGACCAGTCCACAGACTGCACCTCTGACACCGACAACCAGCTCACAGGCTGCACCCTGACACCGACAACCAGCCCACAGGCTGCACCCTGACACCGACAACCAGCCCACAGGCTGCACCCCTGACACCGACAGAGTCCACAGGCTGCACCCCTGACACCGACAACCAGCCCACAGGCTGCACCCGTGACACCGACAACCAGCCCACAGGCTGCACCCTGACACCGACAACCAGCCCACAGGCTGCACCCTGACACCGACAACCAGCCCACAGGCTGCACCCCTGACACCGACAGAGTCCACAGGCTGCACCCCTGACACCGACAACCAGCCCACAGGCTGCACCCGTGACACCGACAACCATCCCACAGGCTGCACCCTGACACCGACAACCAGCCCACAGGCTGCACCCCTGACACCGACAGAGTCCACAGGCTGCACCCCTGACACCGACAACCAGCCCACAGGCTGCACCCGTGACACCGACAACCAGCCCACAGGCTGCACCCCTGACACCGACAGAGTCCACAGGCTGCACCCCTGACACCGACAACCAGTCCACAGGCTGCACCCCTGACACCACAGCCACAACAGAGTCCACAGGCTGTACCCCTGACACCACAGCCACAGCAGAGTCCACAGGCTGCACCCCTGACACCACAGCCACCGGAGAGTCCACAGGCTGCACCCCTGACACCACAGCCACAGCAGAGTCCACAGGCTGCACCCCTGACACCACAGCCACATCAGAGTCAACAGGCTGCACCCCTGACACCACAGCCACCGGAGAGTCCACAGGCTGCACCCCTGACACCACAGCCACAGCAGAGTCCACAGGCTGCACCCGTGACACCGACAACCAGTCCACAGGCTGCACCCGTGACACCGACAACCAGCACACAGGCTGCACCCCTGACACCGACAACCAGCCCACAGGCTGCACCCCTGACACCGACAGCCAGCCCACAGGCTGGACCCCTGACACGGTGAGCTGCGGCGGGACAGCGCTGGTCGAGTAAGTCAAACACTGAGTCAGAGGCAGCCGAGTCAGTTAGTGTTAGATACAATCACAGTGTCTCAGATAGACTTTCCAGGAATCTTGTTAGATTTTGACGTGCAACTCGAAAAACAAGCTGTTTTTTGACGGGTCCAAAGGACTTAGCACGGGCTGGAAGCGTGCGCTTGCATTTTGAGAGGTTGTTCGACGACTTGAACTTAGCACTTTACCGTTTGTCTTTTCCAACAATTATTTCCTTTGTTTGGTTCTTAGTGGATACATAATTATGTTTATGTGGTTTCCTGGACGTCATGTTACCAGATGAAACGTTCCATGTCAGGACCTCAATCGCATTACTCTTGACCTACCGTACCGTACCGCAGAAGATCGGGACTTTGTAAGGCCTGAAGCCTGAAAAACTGTCCCGTTCTTGCCGAGCTCTGATCATATATTGAACTTGCCGCACTCTCCGTCGGAAAGGTCTCGAACAAATGCCACTTGGTGGCCTCGGTGCTTGTCCGCCGGAAGCCAGCGGATGTCACAGGTCTTGTAGCGGTACGGCGTACTAGAAGTCTGCCCAGTGGTCGTCCAACCTGTTCTTGAACTGGTTCACCGACTCGGCGCTGACGACTGACTCTCCTCTCCACCTCAATGTCAAAGAGTACATATGCAAGCACAAGAAGGGCACCGGGCACGGGCACGTACGTCTTAGTCACGTCATGTTACGTCACGTCACGTCTTAGTAGAATTATCGCCGAGCACGTAATAGCCACCAGCACTGTGTATTCAGTATTGGGTCCATCATCTGCACTGTGCGATAGTGGATGTGCCGGCACGCCTAAATAAATAAATACAACTAGCCTATATAAGTGACAGACAATCGTGCAGCTCATCATGGATGCGCGGCTGGTGCGGTCGAAGGTGGCCGGTCTCTCCTCTCTCTCAGGGCCGGCAGACATGTTGGCGGCGCGGCGCGCGATATGAGCTGCGACAATCTGTCTTCCGCAGTCTCGCGGGTGGCATCAGACAGGATGTGTGCCGTCGCTCCGGACGGCTCCATTTCGCAGACCGCCCTCCGGAGGAGCATGGCGACACTATAACAGGAGAGGTCAGCCCCGTACGACGAATAACTGCGAATTATTAAAGGCTGCGGTTGCTTCTGAAAAGGATTCAGATGCCGGCCTGGCGCTCAAAGTGGGACAAATCCTGCCACGAGCCTTGGCTGTTCTGCGCTAACGCCTGTATTGTTTACCGCATATGTCTGTAATAACTCGGTGGTAAAATCCTTTGACATGATCTAAAATATGTGTTGTTTTAGTACATAAACTGTAGCTCTGACCTTGTACAAAAATATACCCATTGATATCCAGGGAAAATTGTATTTTCCCACCTGTCCACCCTCTTCCGTTACGAAGAACTGAAAGCGAGGATCCGTGTGATGTCAGGACTGCACTCGACAAACAAGAGCGTCGCCAGTGAACTTCAGAATAGCCGTTTTCACGAAGGATTATTGCGCTGAAAAGTTTCTGAAAGATTCTGAAAGTTTGAATAACTACACAACTTTTACATGCGATTTTTGGCTAGAAATGTCCCTCATAATTTTGTAATATGTGTGTAAGAATAAAATATGTTGACAAAATTGCGGTTTGGTGCTAATTAGTATTTATATAATCTTACTGAAAAGTTTCAGGAAGATTCTATCAATACTTATCTACCACCATTATTACCACCAAACCGCAATTTTGTCAACATATTTTATTCTTACCAACATATTAAAAAATTATGAGTGACATTTCTAGCCAAAAATCGCATGTAAAAGTTGTGTAGTTTTTCAAAACTTTCAGAATCTTTCAGAAACTTTCCAACGCAATAATCCTTCATGAAAACGGTTAATGTCTTGGCATTTGTTTGGCAAATTTAGTCCGAATGTTTTTATTGGATGTATTTCTGAGATCAGGACAAACGCTAAACAAAGCTCGCATCTCCGAACATGACTGGGTACAGTCAGTCCGGCCCTCTGACTTTGAATCTGACAATCTGACCCTGAACGCGGTCGCTGCCACCGGCCGCAGGTCATCCCCACCAGGTACAAGCAGCGAGCGCCGAAGCGTCTCGAACCCACCTTGCCAGGGTGGGTCAGTTAAGAAGCCCTGCACTCTCTCGCCTGAACTACATGGGCGGATTTGTTTTCTTAAACTCGACTGGTTCGGGAAGTGTGCATGTGTGGAATACGTGCCTTTCCTGGACTGGTAAATGTGGCTGCTAACCTCATTGTAACGGTGCTTGGTGTGGGAGTGAGCTTAAACTCGGTCAATACGTGTTAGTATTTCGCCACTCGTCAAGCACAAATGAGTTAAATGGACATTTGTGTCGACAAAAGCAAGCACTGCGCCGTGGCCCTTGATTCAGTCATGTTTATCTCCAGTCGCATGCTGGACATTCTCAATAACCTTATAAAAGGTGCAGTTTTTTTAAAGCAAATAGTGCAAGGTATTGAGGTTCCTGACAAAACCGAACGTACTTCCTACACAATAGTTCATTACTCGCTCGAAGCGAAATTACTCATGTTCATGTATTTTCATATCTTCTAACATCCAGAAAAGCGGTTAGGAATTACTGCCTCAATTTGACAGACAAAATAAAACGAAATTTTGCGATCGTTCATCAGTGCTGGAATCACCTCCTGACGACCTCGCCTCTGCTGACCCCATCGACCACAAATAGTATGGGCCGGGACGGCGGTGCCTGCAGAGTGGTAGAGACTAGCTGTCCTGGGCCGGGACGGCGGTGCCTACTGAGTGGTAGAGACTAGCTGTCCTGGGCCGGGACGGCGGTGCCTGTATAGTGGTAGAGACTAGCTGTCCTGGGCCGGGACGGCGGTGCCTACTGAGTGGTAGAGACTAGCTGTCCTGGGCCGGGACGGCGGTGCCTACTGAGTGGTAGAGACTAGCTGTCCTGGGCCGGGACGGCGGTGCCTACTGAGTGGTAGAGACTAGCTGTCCTGGGCCGGGACGGCGGTGCCTACAGAGTGGTAGAGACTAGCTGTCCTGGGCCGGGACGGCGGTGCCTACTGAGTGGTAGAGACTAGCTGTCCTGGGCCGGGACGGCGGTGCCTACTGAGTGGTAGAGACTAGCTGTCCTGGGCCGGGACGGCGGTGCCTACTGAGTGGTAGAGACTAGCTGTCCTGGGCCGGGACGGCGGTGCCTACTGAGTGGTAGAGACTAGCTGTCCTGGGCCGGGACGGCGGTGCCTGCAGAGTGGTAGAGACTAGCTGTTCTGGGCCGGGACGGCGGTGCCTGCAGAACAGTGTTCGCCACGGTCCCACCAACCCCCGCCCGGCCCAGCCCAGGCCCATGCCCCAACCATTCCCGGTCAAATTTAAATATTGAGGGCCAGGACCGTCCGGCCCCTTCAGATTAAGCATATCTTATTTTCACCAAAATTGCAATAATTATCCTAGCAAAATACTAAATTGAAATTGGCAAAAGAGAACAGTGGCAATGTATATGTATATGTATATGTATATGTATATGTATATGTATATGTATATGTATATGTATATGTATATGTATTGATAAAGAGTAAAGCTCAAGCTCCACTGAACACTTTTGCGTGATGCGCTTTTGCGATATATCGTTTTGTCATGTCCGTTTGGCACTTTTGCTCTTTCTAGCTTTTGCACTTATCGTTTTCTCATTTGTGATGCACGTAAGGTTATCTTCCATTAAAACCGCACCACATTGTAATTTTGACCTTTTCTCACCCTTCCTCAACTATACTACTTATTTCCCACGCTGCTAGCTCTCGCAACGATGGCCTAGTGGTTAAAGTCGCTGGTCAAGATGGTTTAGTCATCCGAAGGTTAAGGGATCGAAGTTCCTCGTCAGATGTATTTTTCGCCGTATCACATTTGCTTTAATACAAAATAAAAGACGAGGCGAAGCACAAACATGGATGTAATTTCCCAGAACAAAACTTTCATACAAAACGTCAACAATCGATGTTCCGCTGCGCACAAAGCTTAATTGAATATGTATCAACATATGATCAACCTGTTGTGTGTACGGCAGAGCTCGGTAAGATTCCAACAATCATACGAATATGTAGGTATGCATCGTAAGCGACTCCACTAATGATTTGCACGCTGGCTACACAGCTATATTTAACCGAGCTTCAATTTGTTCCTTCACAAACAACCTCTTGCCTCTCCACAGCTCATTGAATGGATATTAAGAAAACACAGATCACTTTTAAACTCACCAGCTTCCTCTCACTTGTGACTTTAACTTAACGTTCAGGAAATAAAGTTAAAACCGGATGAAACACAGCCACCAATCACTTACAAGGTGGCATGATGAGCACGCCAAACTACCAAAGTGCACAAACTTTCAAATGATCAAACATTTGTCTTCTCATCCTTTCTCATTTTTTCGTTTCTGCTTGTCGATTCTGCGTGTTCTAGTTACAATTTTGCGACTTTGCGTTTCTATTTTGGGATTTATCGTACCGATATGGGACTTTCTCATTTGGTTTAGTTGAGCCTGCACTGTGTATTTACACGAAGATAACATTTTTATGGACGTGAGTAAACACAAAGTCGACCTGATTAAACGCAAAAGTGAAGCGATAAATTGCGAAAGCGCGCAGTGGAGCCCGGCAGTAACTGTTGAGCTGCGATAGAGGTAATGCCCTGCCGGTCCGACCCAGCTCACCTGACACCTGAACTCGCGATTTATCGGCTCTCTGCGAGCGTCATGCCCAGAAGGCATTGACCCAGCTGACCCGGCCCGCACGGTTCAAACCACGTGACCATTGCCTAACGCTAGCCTTTACGCAGGAGCCCCATTCATTCAGCCGACCTCCACCAATCCCAGTCGCGCAGCTGCTTCGAGAGTGCTGATTGGTCGCGTGCGGTCATGGCTGGCTGGGGCATCATAGGCGTATGTAGGAATTCAGTTAAGAACTTAGCCGATAGATGGCTCTGAAGATTGTTCGCAAATTGCAGAAAATTGGACGATCGGAAAACAAAAACGTGCGATTCATATTTAGGTAGACAAAGCCAGCGACCAGCACATACAATTGCAAACGATTCCGCCAAATGGTGTAGGAGATATAAGCGATTTGCTGACTAGTAACTGTCATTAGTTTTGCAGTGACCTGTACCTTAACCTATGCACTCATGCAGACAAGCAATGTATAACACACAATTTCTACCTAAGCACGCAATTTCTTTTTTCAGAACAACAATTCAGAACAATGCCAGAAAACCGTTACATCGGAGGTCATAACCAGGAAATGTGTCTTGGAATAACATTTCAAATCATGAACTGACCTTCATTCATATCATATCATTCAAATGATTTCAATGCTACACAAAACAAAATACCCACCGTGAGATCAATCCACTTGTTCTTGGTGAGTTAGGGCGCGTAGCTGCTTGGCAATCATCACAATATCCCACGTGTGCGTCCGTCACCAACAAACGATGACGCTATAGTTCGCTACTCGCTACTATTCTATGAGCGAGTGGCAAAACGTCACGGGAACAAGGGAGCTAACGGCCATCCATCTCTCCATGAAGCCAGTCGATTGGTCAAAACTGAATAGGCTTCTGACGTCACAAATGTGAGTCAACATGTTACGGAGATAACAGCATCCCAGGGCTATCCCCGTCGTGACAGGTGTGACAGCGCAGTGCCGCCATTTTGCACTGGGGGCTGGTCGCGTATTGTTTTGGTAGACAAAGAAGTGCCACATCTAGCGATAACTGAACGATGCCCCCACCGAATTCCAAAGCAATATGTGGTACTTTTTTGTCTACCCAAAAAAAAATACGCGACCAGCCCCAGACGCGGCCAGGCTCTATGGGCTTGTTCCAGTGGCGCCTCTAACCTCCTCTAACCTCTTCCAAATTGCTCCAACTTGTAACAGTCTGTGTAATAGGATAGGACAGTTGCAAGTTGGAGCACCTTGAAGGAGGTTAGAGGAGGTTAGAAGCGCAACTGGAACAGGCACATATCATCTATGCCGACAAATGATTGATCATTGTAAATTAATGGTGTAGCCATTGTCCATGGTAGCCATACTATCAGAGAGAGTTTTAATCATTAATATGCTCAAATACAATACTTTTCCATTGATGTACGCGAAATGCAACGTAAAAATGCACGCTTTTAGCCATAGATGTTAAAACTATCATTTGGTGCCAGTTTGGAAACTGCATACGTCATAAAATAAATGGTAGCTTTCGAGTTGAAAGCATTTAACGTTTGAGCTAGCGTACCCTGTGCGAACTAACCTGTTGGGTGGCCGTTCGGGGGAGTGGGGTGTTGCTTCGACAAAACGGATCAAAATATCGATTGAAAATGTTCTCAACTGGGTAAGATTTAATCCTGCATGTCTGACAGCGACGTTTAAAACACTTGAAGTCCCATAAACTGCTTGTAGGCGTTTGAACTTTGAATTTCTTGTGAATGAATCTAAAATCAAGTACAAAGTACTAGGGCCCTACCAATGTCACATTTTAACATTAGGCTTATGGCGTTGCATGGTAAGAATGACCTTACAGCGATTCGCACAGCGAGGGACCTGGCAAGCGGGACAGGTCTGAGTCTGGGGACTCGGCACCGGCTGGTAAATGCGGCGCTCGAGAACGCGAGAACGCGACTGAGGCAAGCCCGTCTCCGCGCAACAGCAATATGAAACAGTACCTAGACACTGCCTTGGAGAGGCTGGAGGACAAGCTGTTTTCCTCGATATCCAAGGAGCTTCATGAGTTTCGTGAGTTAGTCTCCACAGAGCTCGGCGCCTTAAACGACCGTGTGCGTGATCTCGAGCGCCACGTAGAGGAGCGGGACTGTGAGGTGACAGAGCTATCCAGCGAGTTAGCTACTACAAGGAAGGAAGTAAAGCAACTGCAAGAGAGGGCTGAGAGTGCAGAGATGAACTCGAGGATCCCGTGCCTGATTCTTCCGGGCCGGGCCATGGCGCCCCGCCGACAGAATCCGTCCCTGGACGCGCCCTTGCCACCGACCGACCGAGCCGCGCCCCAGGGCACGGACTCCTCTGACTCGGCGGGCCGGGCCGTGACAGCTGACGCGCGGCCGGGAGACGGTGGTGCGCGAGACGGCGTGCGGTCCGGGCGCCCGGACGGCGCGGGCGGAGTGCTGGCGAGGTGGAGAACGTCAACAGGCTGGTGATCGACACTGTTCGCGCCTGGCTGCCCGGACTGGACATCTCGGACGACGATATCGACCGAGCGCACCGACTTCCGGGAGCCAACAACCGAGTCATCGTCCGCTTCGTGCGCTCCGGACCGGGCAGCGTCAGGGACCAGTTGATGACGCGCCGTCTGGAGCTAAGAGGACGCGACGACCTCTTCATTAAAGAGAGTCTGACCGCGCACAAGAACCAGATTTTCCACTCTCTTCTGGAGGCCAAGAAAGTGAAGAAAATATACACCGTCTACACAAGGTGTAGGTGCACGTGTTCTACAACGCAGAGAAGTTCGGCACCAGCTCCCGTGTCGGCTCAGTCGAGAGACTGCGAGAGCTGGGGCTCCCAGTACAACAGTGAAGCTTCACTCGTGTGTACATTCCTGTGATTCCTATCCTGTGAACCTGCTTCTTTTGATTTTTCCCAAATGTTCGTGTGTTTTCTTTGTGTTCATACATTTTCCCCAAATGAATTGTACATCAGTCGCATCGCATATTGTGTATTCAGAGTATACAAACTTGGTCTGTTGCTCGCAGAACAGTTTTTCTTGATTGTTAAAGTTACTAACGTTACTGTCCCTAGACATGTCTCCCGGATATTTGCTTCGCAATTTCCTTTTTGCTTTGGTACTGGTCCGTTTTTTGTTTGCACACAGTTGGCACGCGTGGGTGGACCACGTTTGACTCCTCTGACGGCGGCGGTGGCGGCGGCGGTGGCGGCGGGGGCGGCGGCGGTGGCTGTGGCGTCGGTACTGGTTGCCTTGCTCACGCGAGTGTCGGCGGCTCCCGCGCGCCTCTGCTCTTCCGACCGGCCGGCTCTCCGATCCCGGCGTCTGCCGGCGCCGACGCGTGAGAGGCACGTTTGCAGCGTTCTCCTCTCCATCCTCCTTGCAAGAAGTAAGAACTACTGTACCGCATACACACTCACACTTCATGATATATGCACATCTGTACACACAGCTCATCAGCTCTCAGTTACCTGCACGCAAACAGATGGGGACACACACGCTGACTGCACCTTTTCAGACAAAAATATATGTATAAATGACTGATCTACAGATCATGTCAATGAACTGCAGAGTGCTGTCAGGACAAGAAAAAAGAAGAGACGTGTTAAATTACCTGAGACATTCTAGATTTGACATCATATTTCTACAAGACACACACGTTTCCTTGAAATCAATAAGTAATTTTGATGCGATGAGGCCCGGAAAACGCTGCCACTCTTTTAAAACATCAAACAGTAGAGGAACTTCGATATTGATAAGACGAAACATACGACACGATATCATATCTGAACAATACGGACGTGATGGAAATTACATCGCCATCGTCTGCAAAATATATTATCATATTTACACGCTTATAAGTATTTATGGACCAAATGAAGATTGCCCTTCGTTCTTCAAAGAAATCGGTCAACAGTTGCAACAGTGCCCTCAAGATAACGTTATCATTGCCGGTGACTTCAATTTCGTGATGGATTACCACAATGACTCAAACTACGTGAACGATAACAATGTATATGCTAAAATGGAATTCAAGAGAATAAAACAGACTCATAGCTTAGTAGATATTTGGAGGCAACTCCATCCCAACAACAAAGAATTCACGTGGCTGAAACGTAACCCCATGAGATTCGGCAGAATTGACATAATATTTATAAGTGATCATTTAGTCGATTGCGTAGGCGAAGCCAGTAATACATCCGGTTACAGGACCGACCATACAGTGTAACTGTATCCGTGCAAATAGCAGATGAACCACGCGGGCCGGGGATATGGAAGTTCAATGATTCGTTGTTGCAAGATGAAAATTACGTATTTACAATTAAATCCATTATCATGGAGACAGTGAAGCAATATGCAAATCCAATTTATGCAAAATCGTTTTTATCTAATCATCTAAAATTTGGAGAGGTACAGTTCACAATATGTATTAAACTATTCTACGAAACATTATTAATGCTGATTAGAGGCGAAACCGTTAAATATTCTAAGCGAAAGGCGAGAAAAACTCGTGAGGAAAAGCAAACGGCAATTGCGCATATCAACCAAATGCGGGAAGCATTTGCATTAAGTGGAGAGGAACGCGATGCAGACAATCTTATATCAGCTCAAAAACAACTCGAAAGGATCAGGAAGCCAAAAATCCAAGGACTCGTTACTAGGTCAAGGGTACGATGGTACGACGAAGGAGAGAGATGTGCGAAGTATTTCTTGTCACTCGAGAAAGGAAATGGAAAACGCAAACCAGTGCAAATGCTTCATTACGACGGTCAAATAATCACAAAGAAGAGGCAAATTATTTCAAAATTTAGCGAGCAACTTGGTGAAAAGTACAGCGCCGGTGCTAACGATAATAATTCAAGCGTAACCGAATTCATTACACGTAATATTAAGCACAAGCTCAGTAATGAACAAAAGCAAGTACTTCAAGAACCCATATCAATGCAGGAATTAAGTACAGCTCTAATGTCTATGAAAAATGGAAAATCACCATGATCAAATGGATTCACTGAGAGTTTCTTTAAATAGTTTTGGGATCACTTGAGCATCTTCCTGTTCCGCGCTTTTCAGCGAAGTGTAGTAGAAAGCTATATACCTTGGCACAGAGAAGCTATAATAACCTTAATCCCTAAAGCCGGTAAATCTCCAAATACAGTCAAAGGATGGCGACCCATTTCCCTGCTGAACGTAGACTTCAAAATTATTTCTGCTGCTGTAACAAATAGATTGAGAAGTGTAATGAACTATATCATATCACCATCGCAATCAGCATACATTAAGGGTCGTTGCATAGCAGAGAACAGTAGGTTAGTGTATGACGTAATCCAAAAGGTAAATGATGAAGAAAAAAACGCTGGTTTCATAGTAGCAGCAGACTTTTAAACGGCATTCGAGAGTATATCATGGAAATTCTTACTAAAAACTTTACAGTGTTGTAACTTTGGAGAAAACTTTACAAATTTGCTAGAGCTTGCTTACTTAAACCAGGATAACTTCTCGCGAATACTTTTAGATGGATATCTAGGTGAAAGAATTGGCATGAATCGTGGCATAAGACGAGGGGATCCGGCTTCAGGATACCTCTTTAATCTTGCTGTGGAACCTTTAGCAAATCACATCCGGAAATCGACTGTAATGCGCGGCATCACAATTCACAACGAAATAGAAGTACGACTCTCCCAGTATGCTGACGATTTGATTTTGTTCCTTAACGACAAACAATCAATAACTGGTGCAATATCAGAAATAAAAAACATTCTCATCCTTGTCAGGTTTGCAATTAAATGTGGACAAGACCAAATGTCTTCCAATCGGAAATAATTATCATTCATTACATTCACAAGCTGATTCC
>JAXIVJ010006046.1:10000-35000 GCA_036785665.1 Chirona hameri | reverse complement strand
TTGTCCTGAAGCGGACGAGGTCACCTACCTATGCAACTATGGAACGCTGTTAAGTGTGTAGTGTGCTTTATGTTTGATTTGCTGTTAATCATAATAAACTAGCCCTTAAGTTGGACAAACGAGAGAAAACAAAATGACCTTCAAATCTATAAAGTTGGCATTGGGGCCCTACCAATCATTTGCAGGACATGACGCCCCTGTTCAGGTGTTGATGTACATACATGATGACTGAGTATTAGTAGGTGTCCTTATTCTGTACTCTGTAGTACTGACTACTATTGCATATAACTCTGATAGTACTGTTATCATTGGTTTGAGTGTTGATACACTATTCAATCAAATATATATTATGATGAGCTCAATACCACTCGCTTTGTGTTGCTATGGAAGTGAAGTGAACTGCTGGTTAACATATTTGTGAGCTCTGGCCTGAGCTTGGTGGCACGCACATTACTTCAAAAGTATCAGGCCATACCCATCCAGAGCCCAGTGATTTCCCTAAAGTTGAGGCCCGGCACAGGCGCTGCACAGGCCCAGCCCATGGCTCATAGAGCCAGCCCGACCCATGGCGAACTCCGGTGCGGAGTGGTAGAGACTGGCTGTCCTGGGCCGAGACGGCGGTGCCTGCGGAGTGGTAGAGACTAGCTGTCCTGGGCCGGGACGGCGGTGCCTACTGAGTGGTAGAGACTAGCTGTCCTGGGCCGGGACGGCGGTGCCTCCAGAGTGGTAGAGGACTAGCTGTCCTGGGCCGGGACGGCGGTGCCTGTATAGTGGTATAGACTAGCTGTCCTGGCCAGGACGGCGGTGCCTACAGAGTGGTAGAGACTGTGTCCTGGGTCGAGACGGCGGTGCCTGCAGAGTGGTATAGACTAGCTGTCCTGGGCCAGGACGGCGGTGCCTGCAGAGTGGTAGAGACTAGCTGTCCTGGGCCAGGACGGCGGTGCCTACAGAGTGGTAGAGACTGTATCCTGAGCCGAGACGGCGGTGCCTGCAGAGTGGTAGAGACTGTGTCCTGGGCCGAGACGGCGGTGCCTGCAGGGTGGTAGAGACTGTGTCCTGGGTCGAGACGGTGGTGCCTGAAGAGTGGTAGAGACTGTATCCTGAGCCGAGACGGCGGTGCCCGAAGAGTGGTAGAGACTGTGTCCTGGGCCGAGACGGCGGTGCCTGCAGGGTGGTAGAGACTGTATCCTGAGCCGAGACGGTGGTGCCTGAAGAGTGGTAGAGACTGTATCCTGAGCCGAGACGGCGGTGCCTGCAGGGTGGTAGAGACTGTGTCCTGGGTCGAGACGGCGGTGCCTGCAGAGTGGTAGAGACTAGCTGTCCTGGGCCAGGACGGCGGAGCCTGCAGAGTGGTAGAGACCAGGGTAATATAACAACGGGTAGAACAGTAAGGAATGTAACGCCCAAATGAATCAGACAAGATATAATTTGTATCGTAATTGTTTTGTCTATTATAAATTAAAGGTATTGTTTGCTATCAATAACTTGTATTTCCATAGATTATATCTTGATTTATTGAATTAAACGCCAGCAAATGTACGAAGTAGTAGTCAAAGTAGTGTATTTGCAGTACATGTAGTAACATTTGGAAGCGGTCATATTAAATTCTACTACAAAGTAGTCGAAGTAGTGTATATTTCAGGACTGTAGTAGTATTTTGAAGCGGTCAGCGGTCGTTCTGACATTTTTTAACCCCCAAGCCCATTTATCCCCTTTACGCCCGGAATATCGAAAAATGATAATAAGAACGTTGTAGCTAAGGCTTGTAGCTATCTGTTCCAAAAAATCGTCTTTAAAATATATACCATAAGTTACGAGCCAGCCTCATCTGAAAATCATCGATTTAACATGGAACCCTATGGTGTAGTAGGTTGTTAACGCCCAAACGCCCGAGTGCTGCAACTGTTACTGGTGGAGGCTGGTAGAGACTGGCTGTCAGCAGTACAACCGATATTCTAAATACAGCCGCGGTCACAGAGCTGATCTGACTGGGAAACATCGGTCACTAGCTGACACACATGGCTCTCTGGTGTTAACCCTATTCCCTGCGGGCGGCCAGAATTACGTTAACCTGCGGGGGGGGGGGGGGGCAGATTCTGCCCCCCCCCCCAAGAGATCTCGAGAATCGCTCGGTCGATTTCGATGTGGAAAACGTCATTCGATGCGTCATGACAAGGTCTCTCTTTTTGGATACCGAAATTTTTGTTTTGTTCAAAAATGGGGGCCATGGGGCAAAAAATCCAAATTTTTTGTTTTGTTTTATAAAAGATCAATGCGGCCATGTGGCTCGACCGATTTCATGCTCACACGTTTTTGAGCTTCAAATGTACTGGTCTTTACTATATCGAAAGACAAAATAGCATAGGCGTATTCAGAGAATGTAAAATGGGGGGATTTCTGAGAAGAAAAAAAATATGTGCTGTTCGTGATTGTTTGAGACGACATGAACGTCACATGTTGGCATTATATGCTGTAATTTGTTAAATTTGATATATTGCGCATAGGCGGATCCAGGAAAAACATGGGGGCACCATGCACATAACGCTTTTATCATCTTACTAATTTGAGGTTGGACCTAATTTGAGGGTGGGTATGGCCTCCCATTTTGTTATCCTAAGTGCGTCTCTGCCACAAAAATATGTACAATCCCAGTATCTAGGGTGCATATTGCATTGAAATTGTTTCTGACTTATTGATTGCACTGCAAACCACGAAGGAAGTATGCGCCGCAAAACCGCATTCGTAACACCCTCCCCAAAACAGGAGCCTGGAACCGCCTCTGCGGGACCGATTTTTAAAAAGTTTTGACACAACACGCACCATTCAATTTTGGGAAACGTCACAGTTCAGGACGCTAGACGTAACGGTTTAGAAGCGGCAAGTGAAAAACCACCGTGGGGGGGGGGGCAGAATCTGCCCCCGCAGGGAATAGGGTTAACTGTGCACTGCACGCTAGTTGGTTGTATATGTGAACAGCTAGTTGGTTGTATATGTGAACATTGTATCGCGCACGTCGTGCGCCTCAAATTTCCGAGGCGATTTATGTGGCTTTGTGAACAATATCGTTGATAGGCCCGTTGCCTTAGACAATAGACATGCTGTGCAATATTTAGATGATCCTTTTTTTGCAAAAAGCAAATGACAACAACTAAAACGTCTTATTTTGATGACCTTTGGGACAGTGACAAATTCAGCCTGTAGCACTGAGTCATGAGTGCAATGTCGGCTTCAGTGAACTCGCAACTAGTGGTGCCAATCGGTACAAACATTTTCGGAATTCCGAATTTGTCCGAAGACGGATTCGGTTTTCGGACGGACATAAACATATTTGTTTGGACATTTTCGGACTTCCAATGCCTAAGGATATCTTGTCGCGACAATCACTTAGTTAGTTTTGTATTAACAAAAAGAAGTATGCCACAGGTAATTAATTTCCATATCAAACACTTTTCTTCTTTCGGACAAATTTCGGACAAACAATGATTTCGGACAGTTGCGGACGGACAGCTGACCATGGTCTCGGACATTGGTCGGACATTAGACAACTATTTTCTGAACTGGCACGACTACTCGCAACACCCTCAGGAGAGTAGAATTGTCTGAGCTGTGAGTGGCACAAGTCAACATAAATGAATAGATAAAATAAAGTGAACGTTTTTTTTATCTGACATACAGTACTTTAATATTCAACGGCGAGTACCTACGTTCAGAAAAAAAGTGTCACATTGTGGATGGGATGATTTGACGATTCAATGGTTCTTTACATCTATGTAATATGTTGGACGAACATCGTGGTCACCGTGTTAGTTTTAGTCTTCAGCTGAATTCAGATTTCACCCTAAGAGTGCAGACTTCGCAGGTAATTTCAACGTTAAAGCTTCAGGGCTCAGTGGAATTCGGCCGCCAATAAGCTTCGCAGTGCATGGGAAATACCAATAATGTAAGTGAATACAAACAAGAAGTGTTTGGGTCCTGTAACTACAAACTATCGGCTCCATGATAGACAGTGCGTACGATATCAGTCATAACTGTGCAAACAAAAATGCACTACAATTCTCCCATATTTTGGATAAGTGTGGTTTCAGGTTGACATATAATAATTAATTTGTGAATAGGTGGACTCCTTTGAGACATGATCATAGCCGGCATTGCTGGTCTATCGCACGGCAGAGTTTGCCTCAGGATTGGCGCCACAATCTCTCGCATCCGGTCATTCTGAGAATCCATAAACCAATGCGTGCTGTTAGCCTCTAAACAAGAACTCCGTTCATGATATACCTACCTGCCTACTTATCAATCAGCTGAGCGAGAGACAGCTGAGCAGAAGCGGTGTCAATATAAATTACTAACTAATTGTCCGTACGATCTCCTCCTCGTTATATCTCTTTTCCAGTTCCCGTCCTTATCTTTCAGCCAACCATCAACAATTACACTGCAAAAAATATATACTCAAGCAAGGCTGTACCAACCAAAAAACAAGCTAAAAAAACTGTGGTGGATACCATTACCATCGTTCTGCGTATTTGCGTTACCATGAATACTCACGTCGTTAGTATGGGACGAGTTATCGGAGGGTAGTTAGTAAGGGCCGTGAGTGATCGTGAGGATGTGGTGTTTTTCTTGGCGTGTGTTCTAAATCCTCGCCCTCTGATTGGCTGAGGCGCCACGACGCAATCTCCGGGGCCAGTGACGCGTCCGCCATTACAGCTTGCAGTCGTGTGAGTTGCCCGTGGTAGATAATAATCGTAATAATCGATAAACATACCGCTGGAGTTGATCCCCCTGCCCTGCCCTGCTCTGCCCTGCTCTGCCCTGCTCTGCCCTGCTCTGCCCT
The DNA here is from genome assembly GCA_036785665.1 of Chirona hameri. Lineage (NCBI taxonomy): Eukaryota > Metazoa > Arthropoda > Thecostraca > Balanomorpha > Balanidae > Chirona > Chirona hameri. Next base: position 30,166 of record JAXIVJ010006046.1, on the reverse strand, counting down.
GCTCTGCCCTGCTCTGCCCTGCTCTGCCCTGCTCTGCCCTGCTCTGCTCTGCCCTGCTCTGCCCTGCTCTGCCCTGCTCTGCCCTGCTCTGCCCTGCTCTGCCCTGCTCTGCCCTGCTCTGCCCTGCTCTGCCCTGCTCTGCCCTGCTCTGCCCTGCTCTGCCCTGCTCTGCCCTGCTCTGCCCTGCTCTGCCCTGCTCTGCCCTGCTCTGCCCTGCTCTGCCCTGCCCTGCTCTGCCCTGCTCTGCCCTGCTCTGCCCTGCTCTGCCCTGCTCTGCCCTGCTCTGCCCTGCCCTGCCCCTGCCCTGCCCTGCCCTGCCCTGCCCTGCCCTGCCCTGCCCTGCCCTGCCCTGCCCTGCTCTGCCCTGCCCTGTTCTGCTCTGTTCTGCTCTGTTCTGCTCTGCCCTGCTCTGCCCTGCTCTGCCCTGCCCTGCCCTGCCCTGCCCTGCTCTGCTCTGCCCTGCTCTGCCCTGCTCTGCCCTGCTCTGCCCTGCTCTGCCCTGCTCTGCCCTGCTATGCCCTGCTCTGCCCTGCTCTGCCCTGCTCTGCCCTGCTCTGCCCTGCTCTGCCCTGCTCTGCTCTGCCCTGCTCTGCCCTGCTCTGCCCTGCTCTGCCCTGCTCTGCCCTGCTCTGCCCTGCTCTGCCCTGCTCTGCCCTGCTCTGCCCTGCTCTGCCCTGCTCTGCCCTGCTCTGCCCTGCTCTGCCCTGCTCTGCCCTGCTCTGCCCTGCTCTGCCCTGCTCTGCCCTGCTCTGCCCTGCTCTGCCCTGCTCTGCCCTGCTCTGCCCTGCTCTGCCCTGCTCTGCCCTGCTCTGCCCTGCTCTGCCCTGCTCTGCCCTGCTCTGCCCTGCTCTGCCCTGCTCTGCCCTGCTCTGCCCTGCTCTGCCCTGCTCTGCCCTGCTCTGCCCTGCTCTGCCCTGCTCTGTCCTGCTCTGCCCTGCTCTGCCCTGCTCTGCCCTGCTCTGCCCTGCTCTGCCCTGCTCTGCCCTGCTCTGCCCTGCTCTGCTCTGCCCTGCTCTGCCCTGCTCTGCCCTGCTCTGCCCTGCTCTGCCCTGCTCTGCCCTGCTCTGCCCTGCCCTGCTCTGCCCTGCTCTGCCCTGCTCTGCCCTGCTCTGCCCTGCTCTGCCCTGCCTGCCCTGCTCTGCCCTGCTCTGCCCTGCTCTGCCCTGCTCTGCCCTGCTCTGCCCTGCTCTGCCCTGCTCTGCCCTGCTCTGCCCTGCTCTGCCCTGCTCTGCCCTGCTCTGCCCTGCTCTGCCCTGCTCTGCCCTGCTCTGCCCTGCTCTGCCCTGCTCTGCCCTGCTCTGCCCTGCTCTGCCCTGCTCTGCCCTGCTCTGCCCTGCTCTGCCCTGCTCTGCCCTGCTCTGCCCTGCTCTGCCCTGCTCTGCCCTGCTCTGCCCTGCTCTGCCCTGCTCTGCCCTGCTCTGCCCTGCTCTGCCCTGCTCTGCCCTGCTCTGCCCTGCTCTGCCCTGCTCTGCCCTGCTCTGCCCTGCTCTGCCCTGCTCTGCCCTGCTCTGCCCTGCTCTGCCCTGCTCTGCCCTGCTCTGCCCTGTCCTGCCCTGCCCTGCCCTGCCCTGCCCTGCCCTGCCCTGCCCTGCCCTGCCCTGCCCTTCCCTGCCCTGCTCCGCCCTGCCCTGCCCTGCCCTGCTCTGCCCTGCTCTGCCCTGCTCTGCCCTGCTCTGCCCTGCTCTGCCCTGCTCTGCCCTGCTCTGCCCTGCTCTGCCCTGCTCTGCCCTGCTCTGCCCTGCCCTGCCCTGCCCAGCTCTGCCCAGCTCTGCCCTGCTCTGCCCTGCCCTGCCCTGCCCTGCCCTGCCATGCTCTGCCATGCTCTGCCCTGCTCTGCCCTGCCCTGCCCTGCCCTGCCCTGCCCTGCCCTGCCCTGCCCTGCCCTGCCCTGCCCTGTCCTGTCCTGTCCTGTCCTGTCCTGTCCTGTCCTGCCCTGCCCTGCCCTGAATATTGCATATTTAACTTTTCTCTTTTTTTCAGAAGACGCTTCTGAAACCGTCACCCTTGATGATGGGAGCGCCATCTTCGTCAAAGGTGGTGAGCGCCAGGAATACGTACTGGTTTACGCGAAAGTGTGTCATTCGCAATCGGTTGGAGAATGCAAAGCCAGACACCAAAGCTCTCAGAGAAGCGACGGCGGTGACATCGGTGACATGACAACCTGTGACACCTGTGTGGCTGTGCGGAGCCTGTGAACTTGTGAATTGCACCCTTTTCATTGGTGTTAAGGTGTGTAAACTTGCTGCTGTTACGATGCCTAACGACGATTCCTAAATACAAGTTCAATTGTGTTGAGTATATCTGTTTACTTGACGATGGCAGTCTAGATAAATGCGAAGTTTTGGCTTCACAAACAATGGTCCTTATTAGTGATGATGTATGACGAAATGTTGTCACCTTGTAGGCGCTATTTATGTAAGCCTAAGCACGGTATGCATTCGTACAGGTCAATAAAGCTGTGTTCCCGTTGGCGATGCATTATGCGATGGGATGCGATTATGCGATGAGCTGTTCGGCAGATTGAGATATGGTGGCGAGATGCGAGTTGCGTGTTTGCCGTCTGAACCTTCTTGACTGATAACTGCCTACCGAATGACCCAATGTGATGCGACCCTAAATCCGATCGGCGCAGGTCTGGGTTCCTTAGATCTGTGTCCGATCAGATCAGGCCGCTAGACTCCGGATCATTGGGAAGGTGTGTCTCGGTCGGGAAGTTTGCGGCGTCAACACACAGCTATGTCTCGCCACGGTATCTGCCGAAATGCTCAATGTGCAACAGTCGTTATTATTGCATTAGTAATCGTATTAGTATTCGCGTTGGTAATGCCTGATAAATAAAACTAACTCCAGGCTTGCTTTATCATTTCCTGAGTATTCACGTTGGTAAGGGTTAGTTCCGCCTTAGTTTGCGGGAGTTTTACCTTAGCATTACATGAGTATTACCTTAGTAAGGGTTAGTTTTGCTAGTAAGGGTTAGTAAATCCTAGTAAGGGCCTGAGTGTTACTGTCGTGAGTTATGACAACTCACGTAAATACTCAGGTAAAACTCATCCATGCGTGAGTTTTGCTTTGGTATTGCATGAGTAATACTAAATAAATGTGAGTTTTACTGTCGTGAGTTTTGACAACTCAGGCAAGGCATGAAATGTGAGTATTTGTTTGATTTCAGTGTAGTAACGAGCCAGTCCCACTTCTTGCCGTGCTGCTGCTGCTGCCGAGTTAGTTTTGGGGACGGCCGGTGTTGGCGCTGGCGTCGCGTCGCTGCAGACTCCGGCGGCCACCAGGACGTCAGTGAGGCCGGTGTTGGCGCTGGTGTCGTGTCGCGTCGCTGGGCTCCGGCGGGCACCAGGGCATCAGTGAGGGCGCAGAGCGAGGTGCTGTGGGTGCGCCGTCCGGTCGTGCCGTGCCGGCGTCGGACGAGCACAGTGCAGTGGTCACACAATACACACGGTCGACGTCACACATTAGAACCTGAGCAGCCGGACCATTAGGCAAGGTGAGTCTGCCGGAGACCGACCGTGCCGGTTGACATTTTTGAACTAACGATATATACGAGAGTCTCTCTTAACATAGTAAAGAAACAACAGTATATTCCTTGGTATATGGATCTCATTTTGTGATCTTTGCCAAGCAACGGGAGGGACCTGATCGTTTCTATGTGACACATATATTCCAATTCACTGGCATGTATTGTACTCATACAGTCTGTCTTAAAAGTATCGCACATACAGGCTGGGTTCACACCGGGCGGCACCAAAAAGTCTGAAATCCCCTGGGTCTCGGACCCCAACACAGCTCTGACAGGTCAGAGACGGGGGAGGGTGAGGCATTCTCGGAAGTGGGAGGACGGGGAGGGTAGGTCACCGAGTCAGCAATGAAGTCGGCCCGACTTCTGACGACGACTGTAAACAGAATAACCCAGGTGGAGTAAGCCCAGGTGGACATGGAAAAAAGGAGCGAGTTAAACGAAGGGAGAAGATGGACAATGCGATACGAATCAGGCACCAAAAGATACTACGATAGAATTAAAAGAGCTTATCCAAATAAGTAGTTATATTGTGGGCAAAATCGAAGCTCATCATTGCCATTTTGTGTTCATGTTCTCAGGAACAACATATTGGTACCCAGATGTATTGCCTTACTTTCATTACGTATTACGACGTAATGATTCATAAGTTGAAGAAATGTGATCATAATATGGCAGTAATATCTTTATTGTATACCAAATATACCAAATGAAAAGATCCGAGCTTTCGTGGCTAGCACATTATCAAGGATGAGTTTTGCACATGCTTTTGAAAAATCTAACACACAGCTTGCGCACGTTCCAAATTGCGGTGGGGTACTCATATCAATATCGCATAATATACGTACAGACACACATACATATACACTTCACACTTCTCGGTGTTTCGAATAGCGGTGGGGTTCTCATATTCAATCTCGTATAATACATGTACAAACACACATACCTATACACTTCACACTTCTCGGTGTTTCATAACAACCCACAGACGGGAGGCCAGGTCATATCACCCCTTGAAATCACCATATGTGGGGACTTCAAAACGCGATACGACCCGACCTCCCGTCCGTGGGCCGTTATGAAATAAGAACCTAGAGAACAACCCCACCAAAACAAACAAAAACGATCTAGAGCATTACCATGAGCATCACCAACCCCACGCTCTAGAGCATCACCATGATGATTAATGCAGTAATTGAGGCTTCATGACCAAATTCATAGTAATGATGAATAGTAATGATTCAGTCAATGGAGCGTCAGTTGTCATGGTAATCATGGTGCGTCAATAAAACACGTATCGTCTTTGTCGGCAAGTCGAAAAACTCATGATACATTTATAATGCACCGCTTGATAGCAATGCAATTTTCACGGCAAACTGTTCAAGCCCTCTGCCAATTTTACTACCATGTTTACTATTAAGGATCGTCATCGTCTAGCAAACAAAAATATTGCCTTCTGTTGACCCGTAGTTAAACGCCGCACAGGAAAATTATCCTATGGAGAAAGCTTATCATGCCCAAATAGAGCGCTGCATGCAAAAAGCAAAAATGCACTGAAGTCAGAGCCGAGTGATTATGCAATTCATTCATATTTCGACTACCATTGATTTACTGCTCACGAGATAACTATTTATTAATCGTTGTTTCCATCAAGCCACGACGGAGAGGCGACGATACAGGCATTTCTCTGGATTTCAGGTAATGTATCCGAATACTGTCACAATCTAAGGCACTTAAAGGGACTATCCCACCTTAACATTATATTTTAGTTGAGATAGCTATTGTGATGGCTTGGCATTGCAATTAAGTATGGTAGCAGTTAAAACAACCACAATGATCTAATCAAAAAGATATTCGAGTTTGATTTTGACATCTGTAAAAAATAAGGCCCATGTGTATTTGAATAGGGCCTCTAAACCGACAGCGTCGTCTCTCTTTACCCAACTGGTAATTACCGAGCGGGCGCTAAGCGCCCGTGAGGTTTCTTGTCAACTTACTAGACACATTCTCATTTGACCCGGCCCGACCCGGCCCGACCCAGCCATACAGACGCTTTTCGGAAGCTACTAACTTTGCAACCACTGCTCCGATTGAGATTGGGTTTTCACCATTGGTCCATCAAATCCATTTTGTTTTTGGTATCGTGCGTTCTTATAGAGGTGGTAACACAGCGCGTGGGAGTTGGCACACGCGAACATCGAAATGAACGAAAATCCTTGCAAAACTGATTCTTGATACAAAAAATGGCTGTATTAATCTAAGCATTGATTTATACGCTGAAGCATGCAGCGCTCAGGACGTACTCCCTTTTGGCGGATTTGAAAAAGGAGATCATGAACAATTTAATACAACTTAATTTTTATGTTGGCATGCATTGAAGCCTGGCAATTTTTCTGGAGGACTAAAATGACTATGTATTACTACCACGTGTGCTCCCGTACCGTTTCATATTTCAAACCTGTTTTAGCTTTACCAGAGCGCGCTCGCTCGGTCATCGCCCAAAAAGGCGTTTTACTGGTGATAGTTGACTTGTTTTAGGGTGAACCTTGGAGATATTTGCCACGTTTCAATGGTTTGGTAATTGGTTTGTTTTGTATTCAAAGCGTCATAATTGTCTCGAAATAATTGTGCCCATACTTTGGCAGCGTAAAGGATTTCTGTGTAGCTCTCTAGAGCTCAATATGACGTCATCAACCCAAATATTAAAACTTAACTTTTATGAAATTTAGCACCGTCTGCGAGAAACAAATGTCATAATCGTGTTCGACAGAAATTACTTCATATTTTGCACCACAAGCGGCGTACATTTTACAACTTTTGGGAAGGTGGGACAGTCCCTTTAAGTCGCGTCTGGAAAGTTCCAAGAAAGTGAGCAACAGTTGATTCGTGTCCGAGGCAAAAGGGAAAATATTACCCAGCGTATGCCAATAATATACCTAATTGATGATAGAAACGCAAACAGTTAATTTAAGAGTCATTGCAAGGCTCACAAGCTCAACCTGCATATGAATATCAGACCTTACGTGCTTCGGGTTAGCCGTTCGCTTTATTTAAATTCAACTTGGTCAACTTTTGCTTCTTTTTTACTTTCTACTTTGTTCAGGGTTGTTGACTGTGCGAAAATAAAATTGTGTTCTGAAGAAGAAGAAAAAATGTTTGTTTAACCATCGCCCGGATAGGGGAATCGCCCGGGGGGGGGGGGGTGGATGCCACCTCGCCCCCCTCGGTTTTTCAGAAATAACTCGCGTAGTTTCAAACTGATTGCGATGAAACTTTCAGTAGCGTATTTTTGAACAATGTGAAACGTACCCTTAACATTTTGAACTTCTAACCCACATGACCTGTGACCTATGACCTGTTTCTCAAGGTTATGTCAGGCGCAACTGGCGTCCCGTAGCATCGATGCTTGTAACTTGTGCAGTTTCCGAGTGTCTGTTGTTTAGGCGCATATGCACAGGTGTTTCCAGGTGACAGTTGTGGTTTTCACTGAGATTGTGACCTCGATTGACCTTTGCAAAGGTCAACCGAGGTCATTGACCTCCGATGACCTCAGATGACTTTTTGTTTGGCTTATGGCGGTTTATAGGACATTTTATGACGCCGATTTCAAATTTAGGATCCTTTTTACATAAATATATGTTACACTGGGGTCATGGGCTTCCACAGGTCAACCGAGGTCACTGACCTCAGATGACCTGAGTCCTGACCTGACCTGTTTGGAATTTTGCAGTTTCTAGGACATTTTGTGACGCGGATTTCAAATGTGGCACCCATTAAGCATTATTATGCTCATTCACGATTCTAGCTCGATTAAATTCAAATTATACGCATTTACCATTTGTATGACTTTTGGGTCATTGACATGACCTCAGAGGTCACCTAATGATCCCAGACCTTAAAATCGGGTGTCAGCGGATTTCTCTCGTCACAAGCAACACGTTCGTTTTTTAATCAAAGCTCTAGCTCAATTAGGGGCGAAACACTAAGGGGGTCGTACCAACGCCCCCCCCCCCTTACCCGAACACGTAGTGATTTTTCCCTACCCGGGCGGGCGTTAAGGCTGCCACGTATCGGATAAATACCGGAACTTATCAGTGTGTTATGCACTAACTATGTTATCTACTATATTATCCACTATCTCAGTTCTCGTTAGTGTTTGTTGGCTCGTGCGTTTCTATGAGCTCTCCTAATTTGATGCTGGTTCTCTCTTTCAGTTATTCAGGGGCAATATGAGTGTATAACCGAGCGTAACAGATTGTCTTCGATGTGTCTTTACAATTACATGGAAGGCAAAGACCATGTTGCTCAGACCATGTTGTAGACCATGTTGAAGGCATGACCATACCCTTTATATATCATGCATCCGCGTCCTCGTCAAATTGTCTCTCCCATAACCTCTGCCAATAAAGTTTGGAATGTTCTGTACCGACTTCATCATACGAAGACGATAAGAGTTATGGTATATTTATATGTTGGTAAAACATGATTGGCTAACCATCACCAGTGCAGCGTCCGACACCTACGTGACCGTGCAAGGGGGGGGGGGGGGGGGTACGACCCCCCCCTGGTACGACCCCCTGGCGTTTCGACCATAATTGAGCTAGATCTTCGATTAAAAAACGAGCGTGTTGCATGTGATGAGTGGAAGCCGATGGTACCCGATTTTAAGGTCCTGGGTCGTTAAGTGACCTCTGAGATCAAGTCAATGACTCGGATGTCACCAAAATCTTGCATGTGTAGATATTGAATTATAATCGAACTAGAAACGTGAATGAACATATAATTATGCACAATGAGCGCCACATTTGAAATCAGCGTCACAAAATGTCCTATAAACTACCAGAACCAAAAAAGGTCATCTTAGGTCATCGGAGGTCAGTGACCTCGATTGACCTGTGAAAGTGCATGACCCCAGTGGAACATATAATTATGTAAAATGGATGCCAAATTTGAAATCAGAGTCACACAATGTCCTAGAAACTGCCAGAGGCCAAAAAAGTAATATCAGGTCATCGGAGGTCACTATCCCAGTGGAAGCCACCTGTCACCTGCCTGTGCATAATTAAGGTTGTGTCGTCAATCACAGAACATGCTCTTCACCCACTGTTATAGTGCCCCAGGCAGCCAGAACCTATGTGACATCATTCTTTTTTCGTAAAAATTCGAACTCATCCTACCGTCAGCAAAAACACAAACTCGAATATCAATTAGAGCGCCCCTAGCGGTCACTGCCGGAGCTAACATTTTATCCCTATAAATTTTTCAATAACTTGAGTATTATAAACGATAGAGATACGAAACTTGCACAATTTGGGCATATTCCTGGGTGGTACGTTCCTCTAAAAGTTAATGACTTAACTTCAACGTTTTCAAAAGATATGTGAACTCAATCATAACAATCAGTCAGTTTTATGATCGATAAGCATCTAGCCATGCACGATACCCAAAGTTAATCAAGTAAGATATGCGGAGTAGTAGATGTCATGCAACACGTAACTAATAAGGACAACTTACACTGTTAATATTGTATATCTTTAAATTACTATTTTAAATTAGATATGCTGTCAAGCAGTCGCTCGACTAAAGGATACATTCGCGTCCCCGTCCACTCTCTCGCACACGGAGACGACGGAAGCTATCCAGGAATGGGTGGGGGTGGGGGAAAATAATATGATTTAATCCGATCTTTACCAAGCAACAGTTATGGGAATAATGCTTATCCCTATTTGTAACAGGGGGAGCGGATTCCGCCCCCCCTCATGTTTTTCGCAGATATCTCCAGAACGGCTGGGAGCAGGCCCATGAAATTTTGGGACTTTTCATAGAATTGAACTCCGCATTTGGAGTCAAAATTTTAAGTTCTTAACTTGAACAGAGGCGGTTCCAGGGCACAGTTTTGGGTGGGTTCGGAGGCGACATTTGGCGAAAATACGGAAATGCGATCTTCACGGTTTCTTCCTAACTGCATCAAGTATGAAGGAGTTACATCGGCTTACCGTGATTGCAACAAGTGCAAATTAGATGATGTTAATGAAATATCATACAAAATTGCATGGCAGAGGCGGTTTCAGGGGCTTGAAAAGGGAAGGTTTCCAGGAAGTATTCAATGCTTGGCGGGAAGCCAATAGAGCAATGTAAGGGGCATTTATAGCTATCAAGATGTAAAAGATAGCTTCTGCTTCCATTATTTGCATAATTTATTACATATAGAGTGTCAGGGGCGTGTTCAGGAACATGAAAAGGGGGGGTGACTGGCATGGTGATGACGATATGCCAGCGATAACGGCGCAATATACGTTTAGCTTATAATAATATATGCACATATGAGACCAGAAAAGGGAATAAAGTCATTTTTTGCAGAGGCGCGCTCAGGAATGGAAGAAAGGGGGTCATATTATTGCAAGGAAACTAAGAGGCATGGGCGTACAATGACATAACATACTGCAGTTTTCGGATGAAACACGCACCACAGGCTACTCTACGAACGATTATAAGATAATAGGCGAGTCCAGGTAGGGTAAAAAGAGGGGTAAGCAATGTTAATTGAAGTTGTAAGTGAAATAGTCACTGTTGACTAGTTAGTATCATAATAGCGGTTAATATACTTATCAAAAGGTCTTGCGCCGCCCTATTTTGGATCCTGGATACGCCTATGATGAAGTACAACATGCAAAAAGGAACTATCTATGATCAGTAACATATTTATAGTGCTGGGTAGCAACTTGTCTGCGGTTAATATTTTCCCCAATTTTACCCCCCTTTTTCACTAACCTGGTACCGCCTATGGCAAAAAATATGATTAATAACTGTTTTTTCTAATGTCTCAATCACATACCATTTCATTTATTATAAAAAACATCAAAAAATGGTTTTATTACGCATTTACTTCACCCCCATATTGAGTGACCTGCACACGCCTATGATTTTTGAATTTCCAAACATCACCGTCATATATCAATTTCCGATTCAATCTCTATCGATTCCTATTAGTTGTGTTAAAATCGGTCGATAAACATGAAAGCTATGTTGGATCAAAAATACCACTAAAATTTGTAGTTTTTGCCCCCGTGTTGCCCCCCTATCCCAAATTTATATTTGTTTATTATTTATAAATGTAGATCGTGTTGAGGGGAACCAAAAACCGTTTCATTTTTGAAAATCGGACGGGTAAATTTTGAGATCTCCGGGGGCGGGGGCGGAATCCGCCCCCCCCCCTGTTACAAATAGGGGTAGCCAGGAGCCTGTTACAAATAGGGTTAAGATAGTGCGGGGGCAATATGCCCCAGTCCCCCTCCCTCCACTTACGCAGCCAAATACTCACACGCGTTTCCTTCCAGTGGCGGCGGAAGTGGGGGAAGGGGCAGAGAGGCAGACCGCCCACTGAATGCCTTACACATTATGCTTATGACTGGTACATGGTAAGATTCGGAGTAAAAGGACGATTTGCCCCCTCATCCTTGCGATTCCCCCCCCCCCCCCCCGCTCTCATCTGTAGAGAGCTGCTGGCTCCCCTGCTTCCTTCTCTTGGCCCACGTAGCCCCCCCCCCCCACACACGCGAAGCGAAGAAGGCCGATCGACTGGTGTGCCGGTGGGTAAGATATCCCAAGAAAATCTGATGATCTTCACCGCTAGGCTGTCGAGTGCATCCCTCAGGCCAGGATCCGCACCACAACGCCAGCAGGGTGCGCATTCCAGTACAAGTGGGCCACACTGGCCTGCTCTCCGCACCGGGGCAGCAGTCTTCGGCTGCCATTTCGATAGGATTAAGAGGTTCCCGCGTCAGCAGAGAGGTGCCCGTCCGCAGATGGGAGATCATCACCGCCTCCCTCCGCGGTAGGACGTGGTGTCCGGTGTACCGTGTAGGTGTAGGTGCTGAGAGCGTATGCGGCAGCGGCCTTCCAGGTGATGGCGGATCGGGCGCATGCCAGGTTGTTGCTGTTGTTGGGATTCTTCCACCGGCTAGGACCCGGTCCTAACTGTGGCTCCGGAGGGACCGCCAAGGCCGCCACCGTGTCATCGCACCTCAGCTCTTCCAGTCTGGGCGTGATTGTGTTCAGCGGACGAAGCCGGATCCATTGCAGGGGCGGAGTGTGCTCTGGGGTGTCAGCCTCGTCCCCACAGATACGGCACCAGTCCTCCTCACGCTTGCAGCTAAATGAGTCGCACTGCACTGCCTGCCGGGAAGGGTTCTTGCCAACACGAAGATATTGGGACAACCCGGCCAGTGGCCCGCTCCCGGTTGGTGGGCGTTAGCCGCCGCAGCCCTGTCCAGACCAGTCAACGGCGGTGGCGTGCGCGTGCCCATCAAAAAACGGTACCAACCCTGGGCCAACTTGCGGTGGAGGGCGTCTCTTGGAAGAGCCCGTCTTTCAAACCGCGTTTCGAGGTGAGCAATGTGAGCGACGCGGCCCGCCGCTGCCGCCCGACAAGCGGCCCGGTATGACAAATGGCTCCACTGTTCCCTCTGAGGGAACCTGGGCCCGGTTACCCGGCAACCCACACGATGTCGCCCGGCGTAGGTCAGGTCAAAAGCCTCGTCTGACTAGTCAGTGGCGGCCGCACTCCAGACGCAGGGCCACTGTGTTGGTCCCGCGGTCTGCGAACACAGATATACGAACTCAGGAAGATTTACGACAAACGTGATGCTACCGCCGCCTTCGAACTAAGGCGGACGACATTGGTAGAGCGCCAGCGGCTCCGCCAGTAGCTCGCCAGTAGCCCGCCAGTAGCCCGCCAGTAGCCCGCCAGTAGTCCGCCAGTAGCCCGCCAGTATCCCGCCAGTAGCCCGCCAGTAGCCCGCCAGTAGCCCGCCAGTAGCCCGCCAGTAGCCCGCCAGTAGCCCGTCAATAGTCCGTCAGTAGTCCGCCAGTAGCCCGCCAGTAGCCCGCCAGTAGTCCGCCAGTAGCCCGCCAGTAGCCCGCCAGTAACCCGCCAGTAGCCCGCCAGTAGCCCGCCAGTAGCCCGCCAGTAGTCCGCCAGTAGCCCGCCAGTAGCCCGCCAGTAACCCGCCAGTAACCCGCCAGTAGCCCGCCAGTAGCCCGCCAGTAGCCCGCCAGTAGCCCGCCAGTAGCCCGCCAGTAGCCCGCCAGTAGCCCGCCAGTAGCCCGCCCACACCGGCCTCATCTTCCAGCCCATGTGACCTACAGCGGCTCCGCCAGTATAGCCCGCCCACACCGGCCTCATCTTCCAGTCCATGTGACCTACAGCGGCTCCGCCAGTATAGCCCGCCCACACCGGCCTCATCTTCCAGCCCATGTGACCTACAGCGGCTCCGCCAGTATAGCCCGCCCACACCGGCCTCATCTTCCAGCCCATGTGACCTACAGCGGCTCCGCCAGTATAGCCCGCCCACACCGGCCTCATCTTCCAGCCCATGTGACCTACAGCGGCTCCGCCAGTATAGCCCGCCCACACCGGCCTCATCTTCCAGCCCATGTGACCTACAGCGGCTCCGCCAGTATAGCCCGCCCACACCGGCCTCATCTTCCAGCCCATGTGACCTACAGCGGCTCCGCCAGTATAGCCCGCCCACACCGGCCTCATCTTCCAGCCCATGTGACCTACAGCGGCTCCGCCAGTATAGCCCGCCCACACCGGCCTCATCTTCCAGCCCATGTGACCTACAGCGGCTCCGCCAGTATAGCCCGCCCACACCGGCCTCATCTTCCAGCCCATGTGACCTACAGTGGCTCCGCCAGTATAGCCCGCCCACACCGGCCTCATCTTCCAGCCCATGTGACCTACAGCGGCTCCGCCAGTATAGCCCGCCCACACCGGCCTCATCTTCCAGCCCATGTGACCTACAGCGGCTCCGCCAGTATAGCCCGCCCACACCGGCCTCATCTTCCAGCCCATGTGACCTACAGCGGCTCCGCCAGTATAGCCCGCCCACACCGGCCTCGTCTTCCAGCCCATGTGACCTACAGCGGCTCCGCCAGTATAGCCCGCCCACACCAGCCTCATCTTCCAGCCTGAGGTCCAACCGCCTGAGGCAGCGTCTGTTTGGGAGTATTACGCTCTCGTCTGGAGGCTTCAGTGGTGGTCTGGCGGTCTCCGTGGGCTTCTCGCATGCCCTATCGTATGTCATGTATGCCCGAAGCAGCAGAAGAGAACGGACTGGACAATCCGATGATACTTGGTGCCGGCCAGCTGCAGCGTCCGAAGTGACAGCGTGGGAGCTCATTTTCCGCCAGCATAACGTCTATCCTAGTCAACCGCAGGTAGTCAGTGATGATGCAGGCATACTTTTCTGTTCAGCCTTTATAGACGATCCTTCCCTCTGGGCACTTCAGCACTTTAAAACATCTCGGTAGCTTGTGTCCGTTTACGCGGCAACCAACCGCACAGAGATAGGTGTGAACGTGCATTGCATAAGAACAAGTATGCGTAAGCAATTGTGCACCGAGAGGTAGGTATAGGATAACACTGAATGTATATAAATAGGTTGCAGATAAAGGATAAACAGTGTTTACCATGTTTTATACGATGTGTATTACCCCTGCAATGTTACTTCGCAAAAGAGTAGCGAGATCTATGGAAATTTGGTGTTAGCTTCCTCTTACTGTTAATGCAGGCAAATTAAACGTATTTGTGGCGGCAATTACAGAGTTGAAAGAAGGTATACGTGCCACAGCTTGATAAAACAGCATAATATGAGGACAAATAAGTGAAACAAAACATTTACCGTGTTATGAGAACGACGAATAATGGCTCAGAATCATGCCCAGACTGGAGACTGCAACGCCAGAAGCTAATTTTGCTTGTTATTGTAAACATAAACGGCAGGATGAATGTTGCATTTTCGACACTTTTATTGATATTGTATGCCATCTGTTGCCTAAGGGCACGATATTTTCGGGTGAAGAGTGTGATCAAGAAAAAAAAAAGGTGTATTTGATGGCACAGCCTAGTGAATATGCTCCTGAACAACAAACACTCGGCAACTGCACAAGTTACAAGCATCGATACTACGGAACGCCAGTTGCGCCTGACATGACCTTAAAGAAACAGGTCATAGGTTACGGGTCATGAAGAGTAGAAGTTTGAAATTTGCAGAGTATGTGTACAATTGTTCAATAGTAGGGTACTGAAAGTTGCATCGCAATCAGGTGATAAACACGCGAGTTATTCCCGAAAAACCGAGGGGGTGGCATCCACCCTCCCCCTACACTAGCGAGGGTTAAATTATTATGTTTGGTACTAGCACTGAAACAAGTTATCGTCTCACTCCATTCTGAAGATAGCCCTCGGCAGTTCCACCGTAGTGTTGTTGTGGGCCTCATGGCTCGTTTTAAACCAGTTTCGGCCCAGTAAGAGGAAATGGACGACAGAATGTGGGCTTGCACGACCCACCGAACCTCACACTGCAGGCCGAGACTGCCGTTCCTGGTTTGCTATGAATGTAGCGGGGGATGGGACAGAAACTGCGTGATCACTGGCTGTCCGGCCCTGTCTGGTTGCGCTCCGCTGTTTAAACGCCGCGGCCGTTTGTTTGCGCCTGACCTGAACGAGCTGAACGAGCTGAATGAGCTGAATAAGCTGGATGACGCCGAGGGTCGGACCGGTCACTCCCGGGACGAGGGTCGGCACGAGCTGAATAAGCTGGATAAGACTGAGGGTCGGACCGGTCACTGCCGGGACGAGGGTCGGTACGAGCTGAATAAGCTGGATGAGACTGAGTGTCGGACCGGTCACTGTCAGGACGAGGGTCGGTACGAGCTGAATAAGCTGGATCAGACTGAGGGTCGGACCGGTCACTGCTGAGACGAGGGTCGGTACGAGCTGAATAAGCTGGATAAGACTGAGGGTCGGGCCGGTCACTGTCAGGACGAGGGTCGGTACGAGCTGAATAAGCTGGATAAGACTGAGGGTCGGACCGGTCACTGCTGAGACGAGGGTCGGTACGAGCTGAATAAGCTGGATGAGACTGAGGGTCGGACCGGTCACTGCTGAGACGAGGGTCGGTACGAGCTGAATAAGCTGGATAAGACTGAGGGTCGGACCGGTCACTGTCAGGACGAGGGTCGGTACGAGCTGAATAAGCTGGATGAGACTGAGGGTCGGACCGGTCACTGCCGGGACGAGGGTCGGTACGAGCTGAATAAGCTGGATAAGACTGAGGGTCGGACCGGTCACTGCTGGGACGAGGGGAATGGATCCAGGCCCGGGGAGATGGCCGCTGAGGCGCTGCCCGGGTGGAGCCAGAAGTTTCAGTGGCAGAGGTTGTAATTGATGTGGGCTGCCTTGAAGCACAAGTTATGGGACGATGTTTGTTTGATCACCACAGAACCACACGCGATGTTTATCTTTTAGCGACCTGTGCGTATGTGGTGGATGAAAGAGAGGACTTCTTCCTCTTGTGTGCGACTTCGCGACGTGCCTGGTGTTATCAGGCCCGGTCGTAACTTCAATGGCACACGCTGCGTTGAGCTTTCTCAAGTTCCCAGACAGGACACTGAGTGGTAAAGTTTACGGTGTGGTCTGCAGCGTCGCAGCGTAGATACTTGGTCGATGCGGAGCATGCAGACACTTCATGCGGGTTGCTTCATACTTGTGACATCTGGCGCTATATTAACAAACTTAGTTTCCATGTTCATACCTCAGGCAGTTGTAGCAGTGCATCCGCCTGGAGATGAAAACTTTCGCACAGTACCACATAAAGCCGGCCGGTGGGGATACATGCAGCGTCGTAGCTTTAAACGTGTCAGCTTTAAACGTGTCAACAGCTTTAAACGTGTCAGCGCCAGCAGCTGATTGTGTCTTGCCGCTGCTATGCATGGACTGTGGTTGGGTTGCGCAGTGCGCACATCGCTGACTTCCTCGCACTGAACGCCGGCCAATATTTCGGTCTCGGTCCTGCATCTCATTTCTGGCGAAAATGTGATCCTTTGATGGTGTCACGCCAGTGCATGGTGTAGTCAGAGGCTGATGATTTGTCAGTCGTGGAAGACAATGCGTTTTAGGAGTTTTTGTCTGAGTTCGTCTAAGAGTTCTTCTATATCTTCATATTTGAGGTTAATGTTTAACATATGCTGCACAAATATTATTATCTTTGCATCCTGCAGGGTACAAAGATGCAGCTCGAGACTTGAGTTTATTTTCATGTTGTCAAATATGAAGATATGAAATCCTTCGAGTTTTCTCGGGCAGATACAAATATATTGCTTCGTGAGTGCCACAGCAAAAACCTCGTGCCTCCGGCACTCGGGTTTTGCTTTTAACTCACTCAGCAAAGATATATAGAATCTGTCGAGTTTTCCAGGGAAGATAAGAATATCTTCACTGAGTGAGTGCCTGCAGCAAAAACCGAGTGCCGAAGGCATGAGGTTTTTGCTGTGGCACTCACGAAGCATATTTTTATCTGCCCGAGAAAACTCGAAGGATTTCATATCTTCATATTTGACAACATGAAAATATACTCAAATCTCGAGCTGCATCTTTACACCTTGCAGGGTGCAAAAAGATAATAATATCTTTGCAGCATACAGATGTTAAAGATAAACCTCAAATATGAAGATATTCTTATCTTCCCTGGAAAACTCGAAAGGTTCTATATATCTAGTGCTAGTCGGATATTCACTGTCTGGGTCGGCATTGACGCCGCAGATGCCCGTGACTTGTTTGGTCGGCAAAAATGTTGAGTTAGCGGAATCAGACGTTCGGATCGTTGATTGCACTATCCCGCACGAGCCAGCGGGGCTCAGATGCGGTCCAGAAGTCACGAAGAAGGAGCCAATGGTGGTCAGAGACGAGCCAGGGTCAGCATTCTTAGTCTTGGCTGCCTCGTGGACGCGAGTGTATCAATCACCTCAAGGATGACCTGTGGTTATTAATTGAAGGAATCATGGCACGACGGCCCTTTGTATACCCAGCCGCCGGGATGTGCACACACGGCCACATCACCCCGGCGCTGAATAATGACCAATGGTTAGCACACACGGCCACATCACTCCGGCGCGCTGAATAATGACCAATGGTTAGCACACACGGCCACATCACTCCGGCGCGCTGAATAATGACCAATGGTTAGCACACACGGCCACATCACCCCGGCGGCGCTGAATAATGACCAATGGTTAGCACACACGGCCACATCACCCCGGCGCTGAATAATGACCAATGGTTAGCACACACGGCCACATCACCCCGGCGCTGAATAATGACCAATGGTTAGCACACACGGCCATATCACCCCGGCGCGCTGAATAATGACCAACGGTTAGCACACACGGCCACATCACCCCGGCGGCGCTGAATAATGACCAATGGTTAGCACACACGGCCACATCACCCCAGCGCTGAATAATGACCAATGGTTAGCACACACGGCCACATCACCCCGGCGCTGAATAATGACCAATGGTTAGCACACACGGCCACATCACCCCGGCGCGCTGAATAATGACCAATGGTTAGCACACACGGCCACATCACCCCGGCGCTGAATAATGACCAATGGTTAGCACACACGGCCATATCACCCCGGCGCGCTGAATAATGACCAATGGTTAGCACACACGGCCATATCACTCCGGCGCTGAATAATGACCAATGGTTAGCACACACGGCCACATCACCCCGGCGCGCTGAATAATGACCAATGGTTAGCACACACGGCCACATCACCCCGGCGCTGAATAATGACCAATGGTTAGCACACACGGCCATATCACCCCGGCGCGCTGAATAATGACCAATGGTTAGCACACACGGCCACATCACCCCGGCGCTGAATAATGGCCAATGGTTAGCACACGGATGTTATTTTTCAACATTCAGCAAAAATATTTTTTTTAACAATTTATTTGGGCTAAAATTACATCTTATTCAATTAAAAAGTTTAACAAGGTCAACAATGTCTAATTCGGTAGCTTTATAATGGTATGTGCTGCCACAACACAAATCAGCCTTATTCTTGTCCAGGGTTGCTCCTACAGATCATTTATTTCGAATTACGTTCTTTTGGGAAATCTTACCCGAACCGACAATGTCAGTCGTCACTTTTAGCAATCGTAAGCTGCACTAATAATGCTCAGGCGTCTGGTTTCCCACCAAGTAATTACCTATAGCTTTGTGATCAAACCGATATGGCAAAGGGATTTCATTGTGGTTTAAACTCTTTGAATTGAGGAAGATATATTTATAGAGAACGCTCAAGACGCATCGCGTCTATTGAATCTCTAGTCACACGTATTGCGTCTATTGCATATCTAGTTAGTCAGACGTATCGCGTCTATTGAATCTCTAGTCAGACGTATCGCGTCTATTGAATCTCTAGTCAGACGTATCGCGTCTATTGAATCTCTAGTCAGACGTATAGCGTCTATTGAATCTCTAGTCAGACGTATCGCGTCTATTGAATATCTAGTCAGACGTATCGCGTCTATTGAATCTCTAGTCAGACGTATCGCGTCTATTGAATCTCTAGTCTGACGTCAGACATTCCCCTTATCCGGCCTCCTGTCAGCACACGGAAACCTGGTTTGTCAAGTGATATACTGAACTGCAAAGACGAGTCGAAGCATTGCATTTTAATACTAAAACACCATTCGTTGTTTGACTTTCTGGCATGGGTAATACCCTGAAGATTTATTGAAAAGCCGCAAGAGTTTCACAATTGACAAATATCTGAAGTAAATAAAACAACTCACTCCGCCGCCACTGGCGTGGCCGAGTGGCGCACCACATCACGGCCTAGGCCGAGTTGGGTCAAATCAGGCCCGGCGTAGACATCGCATATTGTTCAGTGAATGTATCGATTTGTTTTCATCAATCACGACGTTGGCCCAACATGTGGGCTAAGCCGGCATCTCAAGCCTGGTCTACATAAGCCGGACTTGGTGTTGTGCTTTGCACAACACCAACCACAACACAACACTGGCCTGACGTTTGCAAGTCCCATGCCAATATTACAAGGAGTTTGTAATATTGAACACGTTACAAATAAGGTTTGTTTCCATAGTTTAACCCTCGCCCTGGTGGGTGGGGGAAGGGGGTAATTTTGCCCCCCCCCCCCCGAGGTTTTCTGGGAATCGCGGGAAAGCAGTCACGCAGCGCCGCTAAATTTGGCACAGCTATGCGGGCATCAATTACCCACATTCGGTGAAAGTTTTTACCTCAGGCCGTCTCAGGTCAGGTCACCAGGTCACGTCAAGTGACCTTACCCCCACAAATGGTGTGGTCGTGCCAAAGCCACAGTGTTTTTCCGAGATATTTGAAACTTTTTTGAAGGTGACCTAACCAGGTCACCATTAATGTTTCGAAGCGCCTTGATGAAACAAACACGATGGGGTTAAAATTACTGCTATATGGGCAACCAATAAGAAGTTTTTTGGGGGGGGGGGGGCGCGGGGAGGGGAAAAAATACGTTCGTGACCTTTGGTGACCTCCGGAGCCTAAACTATTGACCTTAGCTAAAATTGAAGTTTTCCAATTGCGATTGAATTTTTCATGAGCTTTCGATGTTGTTTTCCCGTTTGTTCTTAGCTGTGATAGTTCCAGAGATATTTGGGGTTTCTACAGCAAAGTCATGTACTTGGAAAATTTGAACTTTGATGACCACTGGTGACCTCAATATTGACATGAGCCAAATAATACCCGAAGTAACTTCGAATGTCCTTGTTGAGAACTTTCGAGTATT
>JAXIVJ010006046.1:0-2500 GCA_036785665.1 Chirona hameri | reverse complement strand
AGGGTCCACCGTCCTTACTTATGTAGGTACCTACCTAATGGTCCTTACTTAGGTAGGTACCTGCCTAAGAAAGGACGATTAAACTTTTCGCACAACCAAATAATACTGACACACTAAATCACCTTACCCGGACACGTCACAAGATTGGAATTTCACACAACCAAATAATACTGACACACTATAGCACCACTTGAAAAAAATACATGCTACCAGCCACACTAATATACATTTGGGCTAGAATCATCGTTTTGGGTTCACCACCAAGGGTTTTCGAGTTTAACACAACCAAATAATACTGTCACACTAAAGCATCACTTGAAAAAAATACATGCTACCAGCCACACTAATATAAATTTGGGCTAGGATCGCCAGGATTCATACTATTCTACCAAGGTAAGTACCTACCGAAGGCCGGTACCTACCTAAGTTTTCGTATGACTGCAGGATGAATGTCACAAAAGTGCAACATTGCAGAAATTCGTGCCACTAAATACGAATATCATTGCATTCTTAACAAAATCCTCGCTTTCACAATTTACTTGAAAACTATAGAGGTCCGATCTGGGTGGTAGTGGTACATAAACTTGCCTGCCATCATGCTGATTCAGAGAATGTATGGGTTTTGGGTCCACCACCAAGGGTTTTCGAGTCCATCTCATACTAACGTTTTGAATTTGCCCTTTATATAGGAGATTTACAGGAAAATTAAACATTATATGTATATTCTGTTTTGCTGCTTAAATCGCAAAAATCTTACCATCCCCGTCTTACAAATAAGTACCGCGTCTGTTTTGTACCGCTGATGACGTAACATTTGCTCAATGCCGGAAAAAGTATCTGCACGAGGCAGCGATTCTTAGGTCGTCGATATTTTTCACAAACATCGGCAGTATGCTTGAGTTTGGCGAATGGCTGTAGTGTTTGTGATGTCTGTGAAGTTTCCGCTGGAGATCACTCGCTCCAGGTCGGTCACATCCCCGACACCGACGCCAGGGAACATCTCAAACCAACGACAAATAAACACACTTTTTTAGGAGAATGTTCCCCGTTAATTTCAACTAGTAATCGTTCCCGTTGGAGCTTATTGCTCATGCTAGCCAACACATGCCGAAGACGACCTATATACCGTTGGCGGAAAGGCATGCGGGGACCATTACTCATGTTGAGAACATCTTCAAACCTCCATTTGGCACACATCTGCGATGTGATTGATCACATGGCGCTCCGTTGAACACTTGTAGTACTCTACCAAATTCGTAACCAAAAAAGCTAAAGTTCGACCCCAAATCCATCTGAAACCTGGCGAAAGCTCCGCAGACGAGTGATCTGTTGTCTGACTGATTGCCCGGGTACCGATACAAGCCCATGCCTGTCACCACAGGATACTGGATTTGTTCTCCGTGACCCTGGCGGAGCTAAGAAAGACATCCTGTCTGACCGGCTGCAGGCTGGAAAGGAGCTGGCTGACTCTATAGACCCTCATTGACCCCGAAGAAGCGATCCGGGCCATATGCCATCCTCCATTGAAATGCCCGTAAGTGCATTGAAGTTTGGCGTGCTGCCGTGGAGCCGTTTTGCTAGATAGGGAAAATATCAACCACAAAAATGAAAATGTCCTGATGTCTGATATCCAGTAGTCCAACACATAAATAAATGATACATTTTATCTTTAAAAGGAGAAAAATGGCATTCATTATGAAACACCCTGTAGACGAATACGCATTGCTGAGCGAGCTCCATCAAAGCAGTGCTCTTTCAGCTAACATGAAACGCAATTCATGAGCCACGAAAGTCATTACGATACATGAGGATAACACGAGCATGTTTTGCTATTGCATGTATGCAAAGCAGCAGCTACCCATACACGGACGTGCAGCATTCATCAGCGCGGCACATTGGCCACAAAGCCCCCACTCCGATAGCGCCCAAAAGACGACTCAGCCAAGAGCCAAGGCAGGCTGGCCATCAGCTGCACCACATCCTGATCTTCTCGCGTGGAGACATGATGGGACATTCACTATATACGCGCAACAAGCATTATTGCTCCGCAGATAGGTTGGCAGTGCTATCATTCCTGGATGTCTGGAGGCTGAAAAGGTTGATCCAATACTCGAAGCACTCCGTCAAAGCACCCGACGATGAAATGTTTGAAGTCGAGTGCTAGTAGAAATTCAATCAGAATCAAACAAGCCGTGTGATCTAAGAACATCGCTGTTCAACTCCAACTCATCCAGGAGATGCAATCCTCTTCCTTTACCGATGGAATCAGTCAGGAGGTGGCCATTGATCTGATGCTGGGATAAATGCTGTGTTAGCCTATGCATCATGGGCCTGATGCTGGGATATATGCTGTGTTATCCTATGCATCATGGGCGCCTAGTTATTCAGCGCTCTGGACGGCCGCTCAGATTCTATAGCCCTCGATGATCTCCAATCTGCCTCAGGAGCAGCCGGCTGCGCCTGCAGCAGCTCCAACTGCAACTGTGCAGCGTCCACGTCA